>CAMPDV010005468.1:0-27862 GCA_946699065.1 Loxodes magnus
AGTAAAGTAAGAAAAGAAGATAGAATTTCAGTTTTAAGGAGTATGCTTTGAGAAGTAATAAGTATTTAGAAAAGTGAAGAAGTAAAGTAAGAAAAGAAGATAGAATTTCAGTTTTAAGGAGTATGCTTTGAGAAGTAATTTTTATTTAGAAAAGTGAAGAAGTAAAGTAAGAAAAGAATATCTAATGATAAGTTTTCGTAGCAAGCACTAAAATATGAGTTAGAATATCCAAAATGTTAGTAATTTTGTCATAATTACGAATCTGTATTCAGTTTGTCAAAATATGCTTGTAGATAAAAGTTAGCCTATAGAAAAGTGAAGAAGTAAAGTAAGAAAAGAAGATAGAATTTCAGTTTTAAGGAGTATGCTTTGAGAAGTAATAAGTAATTATAAAAGTGAAGAAGTAAAGTAAGAAAAGAAGATAGAATTTCAGTTTTAAGGAGTATGCTTTGAGAAGTAATAAGTATTTAGAAAAGTGAAGAAGTAAAGTAAGAAAAGAAGATAGAATTTCAGTTTTAAGGAGTATGCTTTGAGAAGTAATTTTTATTTAGAAAAGTGAAGAAGTAAAGTAAGAAAAGAATATCTAATGATAAGTTTTCGTAGCAAGCACTAAAATATGAGTTAGAATATCCAAAATGTTAGTAATTTTGTCATAATTACGAATCTGTATTCAGTTTGTCAAAATATGCTTGTAGATAAAAGTTAGCCTATAGAAAAGTGAAGAAGTAAAGTAAGAAAAGAAGATAGAATTTCAGTTTTAAGGAGTATGCTTTGAGAAGTAATAAGTAATTATAAAAGTGAAGAAGTAAAGTAAGAAAAGAAGATAGAATTTCAGTTTTAAGGAGTATGCTTTGAGAAGTAATAAGTATTTAGAAAAGTGAAGAAGTAAAGTAAGAAAAGAAGATAGAATTTCAGTTTTAAGGAGTATGCTTTGAGAAGTAATTTTTATTTAGAAAAGTGAAGAAGTAAAGTAAGAAAAGAATATCTAATGATAAGTTTTCGTAGCAAGCACTAAAATATGAGTTAGAATATCCAAAATGTTAGTAATTTTGTCATAATTACGAATCTGTATTCAGTTTGTCAAAATATGCTTGTAGATAAAAGTTAGCCTATAGAAAAGTGAAGAAGTAAAGTAAGAAAAGAAGATAGAATTTCAGTTTTAAGGAGTATGCTTTGAGAAGTAATAAGTAATTATAAAAGTGAAGAAGTAAAGTAAGAAAAGAAGATAGAATTTCAGTTTTAAGGAGTATGCTTTGAGAAGTAATAAGTATTTAGAAAAGTGAAGAAGTAAAGTAAGAAAAGAAGATAGAATTTCAGTTTTAAGGAGTATGCTTTGAGAAGTAATTTTTATTTAGAAAAGTGAAGAAGTAAAGTAAGAAAAGAATATCTAATGATAAGTTTTCGTAGCAAGCACTAAAATATGAGTTAGAATATCCAAAATGTTAGTAATTTTGTCATAATTACGAATCTGTATTCAGTTTGTCAAAATATGCTTGTAGATAAAAGTTAGCCTATAGAAAAGTGAAGAAGTAAAGTAAGAAAAGAAGATAGAATTTCAGTTTTAAGGAGTATGCTTTGAGAAGTAATAAGTAATTATAAAAGTGAAGAAGTAAAGTAAGAAAAGAAGATAGAATTTCAGTTTTAAGGAGTATGCTTTGAGAAGTAATAAGTATTTAGAAAAGTGAAGAAGTAAAGTAAGAAAAGAAGATAGAATTTCAGTTTTAAGGAGTATGCTTTGAGAAGTAATTTTTATTTAGAAAAGTGAAGAAGTAAAGTAAGAAAAGAATATCTAATGATAAGTTTTCGTAGCAAGCACTAAAATATGAGTTAGAATATCCAAAATGTTAGTAATTTTGTCATAATTACGAATCTGTATTCAGTTTGTCAAAATATGCTTGTAGATAAAAGTTAGCCTATAGAAAAGTGAAGAAGTAAAGTAAGAAAAGAAGATAGAATTTCAGTTTTAAGGAGTATGCTTTGAGAAGTAATAAGTAATTATAAAAGTGAAGAAGTAAAGTAAGAAAAGAAGATAGAATTTCAGTTTTAAGGAGTATGCTTTGAGAAGTAATAAGTATTTAGAAAAGTGAAGAAGTAAAGTAAGAAAAGAAGATAGAATTTCAGTTTTAAGGAGTATGCTTTGAGAAGTAATTTTTATTTAGAAAAGTGAAGAAGTAAAGTAAGAAAAGAATATCTAATGATAAGTTTTCGTAGCAAGCACTAAAATATGAGTTAGAATATCCAAAATGTTAGTAATTTTGTCATAATTACGAATCTGTATTCAGTTTGTCAAAATATGCTTGTAGATAAAAGTTAGCCTATAGAAAAGTGAAGAAGTAAAGTAAGAAAAGAAGATAGAATTTCAGTTTTAAGGAGTATGCTTTGAGAAGTAATAAGTAATTATAAAAGTGAAGAAGTAAAGTAAGAAAAGAAGATAGAATTTCAGTTTTAAGGAGTATGCTTTGAGAAGTAATAAGTATTTAGAAAAGTGAAGAAGTAAAGTAAGAAAAGAAGATAGAATTTCAGTTTTAAGGAGTATGCTTTGAGAAGTAATTTTTATTTAGAAAAGTGAAGAAGTAAAGTAAGAAAAGAATATCTAATGATAAGTTTTCGTAGCAAGCACTAAAATATGAGTTAGAATATCCAAAATGTTAGTAATTTTGTCATAATTACGAATCTGTATTCAGTTTGTCAAAATATGCTTGTAGATAAAAGTTAGCCTATAGAAAAGTGAAGAAGTAAAGTAAGAAAAGAAGATAGAATTTCAGTTTTAAGGAGTATGCTTTGAGAAGTAATAAGTAATTATAAAAGTGAAGAAGTAAAGTAAGAAAAGAAGATAGAATTTCAGTTTTAAGGAGTATGCTTTGAGAAGTAATAAGTATTTAGAAAAGTGAAGAAGTAAAGTAAGAAAAGAAGATAGAATTTCAGTTTTAAGGAGTATGCTTTGAGAAGTAATTTTTATTTAGAAAAGTGAAGAAGTAAAGTAAGAAAAGAATATCTAATGATAAGTTTTCGTAGCAAGCACTAAAATATGAGTTAGAATATCCAAAATGTTAGTAATTTTGTCATAATTACGAATCTGTATTCAGTTTGTCAAAATATGCTTGTAGATAAAAGTTAGCCTATAGAAAAGTGAAGAAGTAAAGTAAGAAAAGAAGATAGAATTTCAGTTTTAAGGAGTATGCTTTGAGAAGTAATAAGTAATTATAAAAGTGAAGAAGTAAAGTAAGAAAAGAAGATAGAATTTCAGTTTTAAGGAGTATGCTTTGAGAAGTAATAAGTATTTAGAAAAGTGAAGAAGTAAAGTAAGAAAAGAAGATAGAATTTCAGTTTTAAGGAGTATGCTTTGAGAAGTAATTTTTATTTAGAAAAGTGAAGAAGTAAAGTAAGAAAAGAATATCTAATGATAAGTTTTCGTAGCAAGCACTAAAATATGAGTTAGAATATCCAAAATGTTAGTAATTTTGTCATAATTACGAATCTGTATTCAGTTTGTCAAAATATGCTTGTAGATAAAAGTTAGCCTATAGAAAAGTGAAGAAGTAAAGTAAGAAAAGAAGATAGAATTTCAGTTTTAAGGAGTATGCTTTGAGAAGTAATAAGTAATTATAAAAGTGAAGAAGTAAAGTAAGAAAAGAAGATAGAATTTCAGTTTTAAGGAGTATGCTTTGAGAAGTAATAAGTATTTAGAAAAGTGAAGAAGTAAAGTAAGAAAAGAAGATAGAATTTCAGTTTTAAGGAGTATGCTTTGAGAAGTAATTTTTATTTAGAAAAGTGAAGAAGTAAAGTAAGAAAAGAAGATATCTAATGATAAGTTTTCGTAGCAAGCACTAAGTAATATGAGTTAGAAGTAGTAAGAAAAGATGTTAGTAATTTCAGTCATAAAGTTACGAAGTCTGTATTCAGTTTGTGAAGAAGTAGTGCTTGAAGATAGAAAGTTAGCCTATAGAAAAGTGAAGAAGTAAAGTAAGAAAAGAAGATAGAATTTCAGTTTTAAGGAGTATGCTTTGAGAAGTAATAAGTATTTAGAAAAGTGAAGAAGTAAAGTAAGAAAAGAAGATAGAATTTCAGTTTTAAGGAGTATGCTTTGAGAAGTAATAAGTATTTAGAAAAGTGAAGAAGTAAAGTAAGAAAAGAAGATAGAATTTCAGTTTTAAGGAGTATGCTTTGAGAAGTAATTTTTATTTAGAAAAGTGAAGAAGTAAAGTAAGAAAAGAATATCTAATGATAAGTTTTCGTAGCAAGCACTAAAATATGAGTTAGAATATCCAAAATGTTAGTAATTTTGTCATAATTACGAATCTGTATTCAGTTTGTCAAAATATGCTTGTAGATAAAAGTTAGCCTATAGAAAAGTGAAGAAGTAAAGTAAGAAAAGAAGATAGAATTTCAGTTTTAAGGAGTATGCTTTGAGAAGTAATAAGTAATTATAAAAGTGAAGAAGTAAAGTAAGAAAAGAAGATAGAATTTCAGTTTTAAGGAGTATGCTTTGAGAAGTAATAAGTATTTAGAAAAGTGAAGAAGTAAAGTAAGAAAAGAAGATAGAATTTCAGTTTTAAGGAGTATGCTTTGAGAAGTAATTTTTATTTAGAAAAGTGAAGAAGTAAAGTAAGAAAAGAATATCTAATGATAAGTTTTCGTAGCAAGCACTAAAATATGAGTTAGAATATCCAAAATGTTAGTAATTTTGTCATAATTACGAATCTGTATTCAGTTTGTCAAAATATGCTTGTAGATAAAAGTTAGCCTATAGAAAAGTGAAGAAGTAAAGTAAGAAAAGAAGATAGAATTTCAGTTTTAAGGAGTATGCTTTGAGAAGTAATAAGTAATTATAAAAGTGAAGAAGTAAAGTAAGAAAAGAAGATAGAATTTCAGTTTTAAGGAGTATGCTTTGAGAAGTAATAAGTATTTAGAAAAGTGAAGAAGTAAAGTAAGAAAAGAAGATAGAATTTCAGTTTTAAGGAGTATGCTTTGAGAAGTAATTTTTATTTAGAAAAGTGAAGAAGTAAAGTAAGAAAAGAATATCTAATGATAAGTTTTCGTAGCAAGCACTAAAATATGAGTTAGAATATCCAAAATGTTAGTAATTTTGTCATAATTACGAATCTGTATTCAGTTTGTCAAAATATGCTTGTAGATAAAAGTTAGCCTATAGAAAAGTGAAGAAGTAAAGTAAGAAAAGAAGATAGAATTTCAGTTTTAAGGAGTATGCTTTGAGAAGTAATAAGTATTTAGAAAAGTGAAGAAGTAAAGTAAAAAAAGAAGATAGAATTTCAGTTTTAAGGAGTATGCTTTGAGAAGTAATAAGTATTTATAAAAGTGAAGAAGTAAAGTAAGAAAAGAAGATAGAATTTCAGTTTTAAGGAGTATGCTTTGAGAAGTAATTTTTATTTAGAAAAGTGAAGAAGTAAAGTAAGAAAAGAATATCTAATGATAAGTTTTCGTAGCAAGCACTAAAATATGAGTTAGAATATCCAAAATGTTAGTAATTTTGTCATAATTACGAATCTGTATTCAGTTTGTCAAAATATGCTTGTAGATAAAAGTTAGCCTATAGAAAAGTGAAGAAGTAAAGTAAGAAAAGAAGATAGAATTTCAGTTTTAAGGAGTATGCTTTGAGAAGTAATAAGTAATTATAAAAGTGAAGAAGTAAAGTAAGAAAAGAAGATAGAATTTCAGTTTTAAGGAGTATGCTTTGAGAAGTAATAAGTATTTAGAAAAGTGAAGAAGTAAAGTAAGAAAAGAAGATAGAATTTCAGTTTTAAGGAGTATGCTTTGAGAAGTAATTTTTATTTAGAAAAGTGAAGAAGTAAAGTAAGAAAAGAATATCTAATGATAAGTTTTCGTAGCAAGCACTAAAATATGAGTTAGAATATCCAAAATGTTAGTAATTTTGTCATAATTACGAATCTGTATTCAGTTTGTCAAAATATGCTTGTAGATAAAAGTTAGCCTGATAGATAAAGTGAAGAAGTAAAGTAAGAAAAGAAGATAGAATTTCAGTTTTAAGGAGTATGCTTTGAGAAGTAATAAGTAATTATAAAAGTGAAGAAGTAAAGTAAGAAAAGAAGATAGAATTTCAGTTTTAAGGAGTATGCTTGTGAGAAGTAATAAGTATTTAGAAAAGTGAAGAAGTAAAGTAAGAAAAGAAGATAGAATTTCAGTTTTAAGGAGTATGCTTTGAGAAGTAATAAGTAATTATAAAAGTGAAGAAGTAAAGTAAGAAAAGAATATCTAATGATAAGTTTTCGTAGCAAGCACTAAAATATGAGTTAGAATATCCAAAATGTTAGTAATTTTGTCATAATTACGAATCTGTATTCAGTTTGTCAAAATATGCTTGTAGATAAAAGTTAGCCTATAGAAAAGTGAAGAAGTAAAGTAAGAAAAGAAGATAGAATTTCAGTTTTAAGGAGTATGCTTTGAGAAGTAATAAGTAATTATAAAAGTGAAGAAGTAAAGTAAGAAAAGAAGATAGAATTTCAGTTTTAAGGAGTATGCTTTGAGAAGTAATAAGTATTTAGAAAAGTGAAGAAGTAAAGTAAGAAAAGAAGATAGAATTTCAGTTTTAAGGAGTATGCTTTGAGAAGTAATTTTTATTTAGAAAAGTGAAGAAGTAAAGTAAGAAAAGAATATCTAATGATAAGTTTTCGTAGCAAGCACTAAAATATGAGTTAGAATATCCAAAATGTTAGTAATTTTGTCATAATTACGAATCTGTATTCAGTTTGTCAAAATATGCTTAGCCTATAGAGTAGTAAAGTAAGAAAAGAAGATAGCCTTTGAGAAGTATAAGTAATTATAAAAGTGAAGAAGTAAAGTAAGAAAAGAAGATAGAATTTCAGTTTTAAGGAGTATGCTTTGAGAAGTAATAAGTAATTATAAAAGTGAAGAAGTAAAGTAAGAAAAGAAGATAGAATTTCAGTTTTAAGGAGTATGCTTTGAGAAGTAATAAGTATTAAAAGTGAAGAGTAAAGTGAAAAGAAGATAGAAAGTAAGAAAAGAAGATAGTAAAGTTATCAGTTTTCGTAGCAAGCACTTTAAAGGAGTAATGCATTTACGAATCTGTAAGTAATTTGTAGATAGTTTATAGAAAAGTGAAGAAGTAAAGTAAGAAAAGAATATCTAATGATAAGTTTTCGTAGCAAGCACTAAAATATGAGTTAGAATATCCAAAATGTTAGTAATTTTGTCATAATTACGAATCTGTATTCAGTTTGTCAAGATATGCTTGTAGATAAAAGTTAGCCTATAGAAAAGTGAAGAAGTAAAGTAAGAAAAGAAGATAGAATTTCAGTTTTAAGGAGTATGCTTTGAGAAGTAATAAGTAATTATAAAAGTGAAGAAGTAAAGTAAGAAAAGAAGATAGAATTTCAGTTTTAAGGAGTATGCTTTGAGAAGTAATAAGTATTTAGAAAAGTGAAGAAGTAAAGTAAGAAAAGAAGATAGAATTTCAGTTTTAAGGAGTATGCTTTGAGAAGTAATTTTTATTTAGAAAAGTGAAGAAGTAAAGTAAGAAAAGAATATCTAATGATAAGTTTTCGTAGCAAGCACTAAAATATGAGTTAGAATATCCAAAATGTTAGTAATTTTGTCATAATTACGAATCTGTATTCAGTTTGTCAAAATATGCTTGTAGATAAAAGTTAGCCTATAGAAAAGTGAAGAAGTAAAGTAAGAAAAGAAGATAGAATTTCAGTTTTAAGGAGTATGCTTTGAGAAGTAATAAGTAATTATAAAAGTGAAGAAGTAAAGTAAGAAAAGAAGATAGAATTTCAGTTTTAAGGAGTATGCTTTGAGAAGTAATAAGTATTTAGAAAAGTGAAGAAGTAAAGTAAGAAAAGAAGAGTTTTCGTAGAGCACTTTCAGTTTATCCAAAATGGAGTATGCATTTACGATCTGTATTCAGTAATGCTTGTTATTATAGAAAAGTGAAGAAGTAAAGTAAGAAAAGAATATCTAATGATAAGTTTTCGTAGCAAGCACTAAAATATGAGTTAGAATATCCAAAATGTTAGTAATTTTGTCATAATTACGAATCTGTATTCAGTTTGTCAAAATATGCTTGTAGATAAAAGTTAGCCTATAGAAAAGTGAAGAAGTAAAGTAAGAAAAGAAGATAGAATTTCAGTTTTAAGGAGTATGCTTTGAGAAGTAATAAGTAATTATAAAAGTGAAGAAGTAAAGTAAGAAAAGAAGATAGAATTTCAGTTTTAAGGAGTATGCTTTGAGAAGTAATAAGTATTTAGAAAAGTGAAGAAGTAAAGTAAGAAAAGAAGATAGAATTTCAGTTTTAAGGAGTATGCTTTGAGAAGTAATTTTTATTTAGAAAAGTGAAGAAGTAAAGTAAGAAAAGAATATCTAATGATAAGTTTTCGTAGCAAGCACTAAAATATGAGTTAGAATATCCAAAATGTTAGTAATTTTGTCATAATTACGAATCTGTATTCAGTTTGTCAAAATATGCTTGTAGATAAAAGTTAGCCTATAGAAAAGTGAAGAAGTAAAGTAAGAAAAGAAGATAGAATTTCAGTTTTAAGGAGTATGCTTTGAGAAGTAATAAGTAATTATAAAAGTTTGAGAAGTAATAAGTATTTAGAAAAGTGAAGAAGTAAAGTAAGAAAAGAAGATAGAATTTCAGTTTTAAGGAGTATGCTTTGAGAAGTAATAAGTATTTAGAAAAGTGAAGAAGTAAAGTAAGAAAAGAAGATAGAATTTCAGTTTTAAGGAGTATGCTTTGAGAAGTAATTTTTATTTAGAAAAGTGAAGAAGTAAAGTAAGAAAAGAATATCTAATGATAAGTTTTCGTAGCAAGCACTAAAATATGAGTTAGAATATCCAAAATGTTAGTAATTTTGTCATAATTACGAATCTGTATTCAGTTTGTCAAAATATGCTTGTAGATAAAAGTTAGCCTATAGAAAAGTGAAGAAGTAAAGTAAGAAAAGAAGATAGAATTTCAGTTTTAAGGAGTATGCTTTGAGAAGTAATAAGTAATTATAAAAGTGAAGAAGTAAAGTAAGAAAAGAAGATAGAATTTCAGTTTTAAGGAGTATGCTTTGAGAAGTAATAAGTAATTATAAAAGTGAAGAAGTAAAGTAAGAAAAGAAGATAGAATTTCAGTTTTAAGGAGTATGCTTTGAGAAGTAATTTTTATTTAGAAAAGTGAAGAAGTAAAGTAAGAAAAGAATATCTAATGATAAGTTTTCGTAGCAAGCACTAAAATATGAGTTAGAATATCCAAAATGTTAGTAATTTTGTCATCTGTAAGTTTGTTACTTGTAGATAAAATCTCAGTAGTTGCTTTGAGAAGTAATAAGTAATTATAAAAGTGAAGAAGTAAAGTAAGAAAAGAAGATGTCAAAATATGCTTTGTAGAGTAAAAGTAAGAAAAGAAGATAGCCTTTGAGAAGTATAGAAAAGTGAAGAAGTAAAGTAAGAAAAGAAGATAGAATTTCAGTTTTAAGGAGTATGCTTTGAGAAGTAATAAGTATTTAGAAAAGTGAAGAAGTAAAGTAAGAAAAGAAGATAGAATTTCAGTTTTAAGGAGTATGCTTTGAGAAGTAATTTTTATTTAGAAAAGTGAAGAAGTAAAGTAAGAAAAGAATATCTAATGATAAGTTTTCGTAGCAAGCACTAAAATATGAGTTAGAATATCCAAAATGTTAGTAATTTTGTCATAATTACGAATCTGTATTCAGTTTGTCAAAATATGCTTGTAGATAAAAGTTAGCCTATAGAAAAGTGAAGAAGTAAAGTAAGAAAAGAAGATAGAATTTCAGTTTTAAGGAGTATGCTTTGAGAAGTAATAAGTAATTATAAAAGTGAAGAAGTAAAGTAAGAAAAGAAGATAGAATTTCAGTTTTAAGGAGTATGCTTTGAGAAGTAATAAGTAATTATAAAAGTGAAGAAGTAAAGTAAGAAAAGAAGATAGAATTTCAGTTTTAAGGAGTATGCTTTGAGAAGTAAGTAATTTTATTTAGAAAAGTGAAGAAGTAAAGTAAGAAAAGAATATCTAATGATAAGTTTTCGTAGCAAGCACTAAAATATGAGTTAGAATATCCAAAATGTTAGTAATTTTGTCATAATTACGAATCTGTATTCAGTTTGTGCTTGTAGATAAAAATATGAAAAGTGAAGAAGTGTAGATAAAAGTAAGGAGTAGCCTATAGAAAAGTGAAGAAGTAAAGTAAGAAAAGAAGATAGAATTTCAGTTTTAAGGAGTATGCTTTGAGAAGTAATAAGTATTTAGAAAAGTGAAGAAGTAAAGTAAGAAAAGAAGATAGAATTTCAGTTTTAAGGAGTATGCTTTGAGAAGTAATTTTTATTTAGAAAAGTGAAGAAGTAAAGTAAGAAAAGAATATCTAATGATAAGTTTTCGTAGCAAGCACTAAAATATGAGTTAGAATATCCAAAATGTTAGTAATTTTGTCATAATTACGAATCTGTATTCAGTTTGTCAAAATATGCTTGTAGATAAAAGTTAGCCTATAGAAAAGTGAAGAAGTAAAGTAAGAAAAGAAGATAGAATTTCAGTTTTAAGGAGTATGCTTTGAGAAGTAATAAGTAATTATAAAAGTGAAGAAGTAAAGTAAGAAAAGAAGATAGAATTTCAGTTTTAAGGAGTATGCTTTGAGAAGTAATAAGTAATTATAAAAGTGAAGAAGTAAAGTAAGAAAAGAAGATAGAATTTCAGTTTTAAGGAGTATGCTTTGAGAAGTAATTTTTATTTAGAAAAGTGAAGAAGTAAAGTAAGAAAAGAATATCTAATGATAAGTTTTCGTAGCAAGCACTAAAATATGAGTTAGAATATCCAAAATGTTAGTAATTTTGTCATAATTACGAATCTGTATTCAGTTTGTCAAAATATGCTTGTAGATAAAAGTTAGCCTATAGAAAAGTGAAGAAGTAAAGTAAGAAAAGAATATCTAATGATAAGTTTTCGTAGCAAGCACTAAAATATGAGTTAGAATATCCAAAATGTTAGTATTTTGTCATAATTACGAATCTGTATTCAGTTTGTCAAGATATGCTTGTAGATAAAAGTTAGCCTATAGAAAAGTGAAGAAGTAAAGTAAGAAAAGAAGATAGAATTTCAGTTTTAAGGAGTATGCTTTGAGAAGTAATAAGTAATTAGAAAAGTGAAGAAGTAAAGTAAGAAAAGAAGATAGAATTTCAGTTTTAAGGAGTATGCTTTGAGAAGTAATAAGTATTTAGAAAAGTGAAGAAGTAAAGTAAAAAAAGAAGATAGAATTTCAGTTTTAAGGAGTATGCTTTGAGAAGTAATTTTTATTTAGAAAAGTGAAGAAGTAAAGTAAGAAAAGAATATCTAATGATAAGTTTTCGTAGCAAGCACTAAAATATGAGTTAGAATATCCAAAATGTTAGTAATTTTGTCATAATTACGAATCTGTATTCAGTTTGTCAAGATATTCTTGAAGATAAAAGTTAGCCTATAGAAAAGTGAAGAAGTAAAGTAAGAAAAGAAGATAGAATTTCAGTTTTAAGGAGTATGCTTTGAGAAGTAATAAGTAATTATAAAAGTGAAGAAGTAAAGTAAGAAAAGAAGATAGAATTTCAGTTTTAAGGAGTATGCTTTGAGAAGTAATAAGTATTTAGAAAAGTGAAGAAGTAAAGTAAGAAAAGAAGATAGAATTTCAGTTTTAAGGAGTATGCTTTGAGAAGTAATTTTTATTTAGAAAAGTGAAGAAGTAAAGTAAGAAAAGAATATCTAATGATAAGTTTTCGTAGCAAGCACTAAAATATGAGTTAGAATATCCAAAATGTTAGTAATTTTGTCATAATTACGAATCTGTATTCAGTTTGTCAAAATATGCTTGTAGATAAAAGTTAGCCTATAGAAAAGTGAAGAAGTAAAGTAAGAAAAGAAGATAGAATTTCAGTTTTAAGGAGTATGCTTTGAGAAGTAATAAGTAATTATAAAAGTGAAGAAGTAAAGTAAGAAAAGAAGATAGAATTTCAGTTTTAAGGAGTATGCTTTGAGAAGTAATAAGTAATTAGAAAAGTGAAGAAGTAAAGTAAGAAAAGAAGATAGAATTTCAGTTTTAAGGAGTATGCTTTGAGAAGTAATTTTTATTTAGAAAAGTGAAGAAGTAAAGTAAGAAAAGAATATCTAATGATAAGTTTTCGTAGCAAGCACTAAAATATGAGTTAGAATATCCAAAATGTTAGTAATTTTGTCATAATTACGAATCTGTATTCAGTTTGTCAAGATATGCTTGTAGATAAAAGTTAGCCTATAGAAAAGTGAAGAAGTAAAGTAAGAAAAGAAGATAGAATTTCAGTTTTAAGGAGTATGCTTGAAGAAGTGAGAAGATATTTCATAAAGTATTTAGTAATTATAAAAGTGAAGAAGTAAAGTAAGAAAAGAAGATAGAATTTCAGTTTTAAGGAGTATGCTTTGAGAAGTAATTTTTATTTAGAAAAGTGAAGAAGTAAAGTAAGAAAAGAATATCTAATGATAAGTTTTCGTAGCAAGCACTAAAATATGAGTTAGAATATCCAAAATGTTAGTAATTTTGTCATAATTACGAATCTGTATTCAGTTTGTCAAAATATGCTTGTAGATAAAAGTTAGCCTATAGAAAAGTGAAGAAGTAAAGTAAGAAAAGAAGATAGAATTTCAGTTTTAAGGAGTATGCTTTGAGAAGTAATAAGTATTTAGAAAAGTGAAGAAGTAAAGTAAAAAAAGAAGATAGAATTTCAGTTTTAAGGAGTATGCTTTGAGAAGTAATAAGTAATTATAAAAGTGAAGAAGTAAAGTAAGAAAAGAAGATAGAATTTCAGTTTTAAGGAGTATGCTTTGAGAAGTAATTTTTATTTAGAAAAGTGAAGAAGTAAAGTAAGAAAAGAATATCTAATGATAAGTTTTCGTAGCAAGCACTAAAATATGAGTTAGAATATCCAAAATGTTAGTAATTTTGTCATAATTACGAATCTGTATTCAGTTTGTCAAGATATTCTTGTAGATAAAAGTTAGCCTATAGAAAAGTGAAGAAGTAAAGTAAGAAAAGAAGATAGAATTTCAGTTTTAAGGAGTATGCTTTGAGAAGTAATAAGTAATTATAAAAGTGAAGAAGTAAAGTAAGAAAAGAAGATAGAATTTCAGTTTTAAGGAGTATGCTTTGAGAAGTAATAAGTAATTATAAAAGTGAAGAAGTAAAGTAAGAAAAGAAGATAGAATTTCAGTTTTAAGGAGTATGCTTTGAGAAGTAATTTTTATTTAGAAAAGTGAAGAAGTAAAGTAAGAAAAGAATATCTAATGATAAGTTTTCGTAGCAAGCACTAAAATATGAGTTAGAATATCCAAAATGTTAGTAATTTTGTCATAATTACGAATCTGTATTCAGTTTGTCAAAATATGCTTGTAGATAAAAGTTAGCCTATAGAAAAGTGAAGAAGTAAAGTAAGAAAAGAAGATAGAATTTCAGTTTTAAGGAGTATGCTTTGAGAAGTAATAAGTATTTAGAAAAGTGAAGAAGTAAAGTAAAAAAAGAAGATAGAATTTCAGTTTTAAGGAGTATGCTTTGAGAAGTAATAAGTATTTAGAAAAGTGAAGAAGTAAAGTAAGAAAAGAAGATAGAATTTCAGTTTTAAGGAGTATGCTTTGAGAAGTAATTTTTATTTAGAAAAGTGAAGAAGTAAAGTAAGAAAAGAATATCTAATGATAAGTTTTCGTAGCAAGCACTAAAATATGAGTTAGAATATCCAAAATGTTAGTAATTTTGTCATAATTACGAATCTGTATTCAGTTTGTCAAAATATGCTTGTAGATAAAAGTTAGCCTATAGAAAAGTGAAGAAGTAAAGTAAGAAAAGAAGATAGAATTTCAGTTTTAAGGAGTATGCTTTGAGAAGTAATAAGTAATTATAAAAGTGAAGAAGTAAAGTAAGAAAAGAAGATAGAATTTCAGTTTTAAGGAGTATGCTTTGAGAAGTAATAAGTAATTATAAAAGTGAAGAAGTAAAGTAAGAAAAGAAGATAGAATTTCAGTTTTAAGGAGTATGCTTTGAGAAGTAATTTTTATTTAGAAAAGTGAAGAAGTAAAGTAAGAAAAGAATATCTAATGATAAGTTTTCGTAGCAAGCACTAAAATATGAGTTAGAATATCCAAAATGTTAGTAATTTTGTCATAATTACGAATCTGTATTCAGTTTGTCAAAATATGCTTGTAGATAAAAGTTAGCCTATAGAAAAGTGAAGAAGTAAAGTAAGAAAAGAAGATAGAATTTCAGTTTTAAGGAGTATGCTTTGAGAAGTAATAAGTATTTAGAAAAGTGAAGAAGTAAAGTAAGAAAAGAAGATAGAATTTCAGTTTTAAGGAGTATGCTTTGAGAAGTAATTTTTATTTAGAAAAGTGAAGAAGTAAAGTAAGAAAAGAATATCTAATGATAAGTTTTCGTAGCAAGCACTAAAATATGAGTTAGAATATCCAAAATGTTAGTAATTTTGTCATAATTACGAATCTGTATTCAGTTTGTCAAAATATGCTTGTAGATAAAAGTTAGCCTATAGAAAAGTGAAGAAGTAAAGTAAGAAAAGAATATCTAATGATAAGTTTTCGTAGCAAGCACTAAAATATGAGTTAGAATATCCAAAATGTTAGTAATTTTGTCATAATTACGAATCTGTATTCAGTTTGTCAAAATATGCTTGTAGATAAAAGTTAGCCTATAGAAAAGTGAAGAAGTAAAGTAAGAAAAGAAGATAGAATTTCAGTTTTAAGGAGTATGCTTTGAGAAGTAATAAGTAATTATAAAAGTGAAGAAGTAAAGTAAGAAAAGAAGATAGAATTTCAGTTTTAAGGAGTATGCTTTGAGAAGTAATAAGTAATTATAAAGTGAAGAAGTAAAGTAAGAAAAGAAGATAGAATTTCAGTTTTAAGGAGTATGCTTTGAGAAGTAATTTTTATTTAGAAAAGTGAAGAAGTAAAGTAAGAAAAGAATATCTAATGATAAGTTTTCGTAGCAAGCACTAAAATATGAGTTAGAATATCCAAAATGTTAGTAATTTTGTCATAATTACGAATCTGTATTCAGTTTGTCAAGATATTCTTGAAGATAAAAGTTAGCCTATAGAAAAGTGAAGAAGTAAAGTAAGAAAAGAAGATAGAATTTCAGTTTTAAGGAGTATGCTTTGAGAAGTAATAAGTAATTATAAAAGTGAAGAAGTAAAGTAAGAAAAGAAGATAGAATTTCAGTTTTAAGGAGTATGCTTTGAGAAGTAATAAGTAATTATAAAAGTGAAGAAGTAAAGTAAGAAAAGAAGATAGAATTTCAGTTTTAAGGAGTATGCTTTGAGAAGTAATTTTTATTTAGAAAAGTGAAGAAGTAAAGTAAGAAAAGAATATCTAATGATAAGTTTTCGTAGCAAGCACTAAAATATGAGTTAGAATATCCAAAATGTTAGTAATTTTGTCATAATTACGAATCTGTATTCAGATTGAATACAGATATTCGTTTTGACTTACTTAACTTTTGGACTTTTCTAACTCATTATTTCAGTGCATGCTCCGAAAACTTATCATTCTATATTCTTTTCTTACTTTACTTCTTCACTTTTATAATTACTTATTACTTCTCAAAGCATACTCCTTAAAACTGAAATTCTATCTTCTTTTCTTACTTTACTTCTTCACTTTTATAAATACTTATTACTTCTCAAAGCATACTCCTTAAAACTGAAATTCTATCTTCTTTTCTTACTTTACTTCTTCACTTTTATAATTACTTATTACTTCTCAAAGCATACTCCTTAAAACTGAAATTCTATCTTCTTTTCTTACTTTACTTCTTCACTTTTCTATAGGCTAACTTTTATCTACAAGCATATCTTGACAAACTGAATACAGATTCGTAATTATGACAAAATTACTAACATTTTGGATATTCTAACTCATATTTTAGTGCTTGCTACGAAAACTTATCATTAGATATTCTTTTCTTACTTTACTTCTTCACTTTTCTAAATAAAAATTACTTCTCAAAGCATACTCCTTAAAACTGAAATTCTATCTTCTTTTTCTTACTTTACTTCTTCACTTTTATAATTACTTATTACTTCTCAAAGCATACTCCTTAAAACTGAAATTCTATCTTCTTTTCTTACTTTACTTCTTCACTTTTATAATTACTTATTACTTCTCAAAGCATACTCCTTAAAACTGAAATTCTATCTTCTTTTTTTACTTTACTTCTTCACTTTTCTATAGGCTACTTTTATCTAAAGCATATCTTGACAAACTGAATACAGATTCGTAATTATGACAAAATTACTAACATTTTGGATATTCTAACTCATATTTTAGTGCTTGCTACGAAAACTTATCATTAGATATTCTTTTCTTACTTTACTTCTTCACTTTTCTATAGGCTAACTTTTATCTACAAGCATATTTTGACAAACTGAATACAGATTCGTAATTATGACAAAATTACTAACATTTTGGATATTCTAACTCATATTTTAGTGCTTGCTACGAAAACTTATCATTAGATATTCTTTTCTTACTTTACTTCTTCACTTTTCTAAATAAAAATTACTTCTCAAAGCATACTCCTTAAAACTGAAATTCTATCTTCTTTTCTTACTTTACTTCTTCACTTTTCTAATTACTTATTACTTCTCAAAGCATACTCCTTAAAACTGAAATTCTATCTTCTTTTCTTACTTTACTTCTTCACTTTTATAATTACTTATTACTTCTCAAAGCATACTCCTTAAAACTGAAATTCTATCTTCTTTTCTTACTTTACTTCTTCACTTTTCTATAGGCTAACTTTTATCTACAAGCATATTTTGACAAACTGAATACAGATTCGTAATTATGACAAAATTACTAACATTTTGGATATTCTAACTCATATTTTAGTGCTTGCTACGAAAACTTATCATTAGATATTCTTTTCTTACTTTACTTCTTCACTTTTCTACTTCTAGGAAATTCTATCTTCTTTTCTTACTTTACTTCTTCACTAACTTTTATCATACTTAAAACTGCTAAATATATTTTGACTCCTTAAAACTGAATACTATAGGATCTACAAGCATATTTTATGACAAATTATTACTAACATTTTGGATATTCTAACTCATATTTTAGTGCTTGCTACGAAAACTTATCATTAGATATTCTTTTCTTACTTTACTTCTTCACTTTTCTAAATAAAAATTACTTCTCAAAGCATACTCCTTAAAACTGAAATTCTATCTTCTTTTCTTACTTTACTTCTTCACTTTTATAATTACTTATTACTTCTCAAAGCATACTCCTTAAAACTGAAATTCTATCTTCTTTTCTTACTTTACTTCTTCACTTTTATAATTACTTATTACTTCTCAAAGCATACTCCTTAAAACTGAAATTCTATCTTCTTTTCTTACTTTACTTCTTCACTTTTCTATAGGCTAACTTTTATCTACAAGCATATTTTGACAAACTGAATACAGATTCGTAATTATGACAAAATTACTAACATTTTGGATATTCTAACTCATATTTTAGTGCTTGCTACGAAAACTTATCATTAGATATTCTTTTCTTACTTTACTTCTTCACTTTTCTAAATAAAAATTACTTCTCAAAGCATACTCCTTAAAACTGAAATTCTATCTTCTTTTCTTACTTTACTTCTTCACTTTTATAATTACTTATTACTTCTCAAAGCATACTCCTTAAAACTGAAATTCTATCTTCTTTTTCTTACTTTACTTCTTCACTTTTCTAATTACTTATTACTTCTCAAAGCATACTCCTTAAAACTGAAATTCTATCTTCTTTTTCTTACTTTACTTCTTCACTTTTCTATAGGCTAACTTTTATCTACAAGCATATTTTGACAAACTGAATACAGATTCGTAATTATGACAAAATTACTAACATTTTGGATATTCTAACTCATATTTTAGTGCTTGCTACGAAAACTTATCATTAGATATTCTTTTCTTACTTTACTTCTTCACTTTTCTAAATAAAAATTACTTCTCAAAGCATACTCCTTAAAACTGAAATTCTATCTTCTTTTCTTACTTTACTTCTTCACTTTTATAATTACTTATTACTTCTCAAAGCATACTCCTTAAAACTGAAATTCTATCTTCTTTTCTTACTTTACTTCTTCACTTTTATAATTACTTATTACTTCTCAAAGCATACTCCTTAAAACTGAAATTCTATCTTCTTTTCTTACTTTACTTCTTCACTTTTCTATAGGCTAACTTTTATCTACAAGCATATTTTGACAAACTGAATACAGATTCGTAATTATGACAAAATTACTAACATTTTGGATATTCTAACTCATATTTTAGTGCTTGCTACGAAAACTTATCATTAGATATTCTTTTCTTACTTTACTTCTTCACTTTTCTAAATAAAAATTACTTCTCAAAGCATACTCCTTAAAACTGAAATTCTATCTTCTTTTCTTACTTTACTTCTTCACTTTTATAATTACTTATTACTTCTCAAAGCATACTCCTTAAAACTGAAATTCTATCTTCTTTTTTTACTTTACTTCTTCACTTTTCTAAATACTTATTACTTCTCAAAGCATACTCCTTAAAACTGAAATTCTATCTTCTTTTCTTACTTTACTTCTTCACTTTTCTATAGGCTAACTTTTATCTACAAGCATATTTTGACAAACTGAATACAGATTCGTAATTATGACAAAATTACTAACATTTTGGATATTCTAACTCATATTTTAGTGCTTGCTACGAAAACTTATCATAGATAGATATTCACTTTTCTTACTTTACTCCTTAAAACTGAAATTCACTTTTCTAACTTCTTCACTTTTAAAAATTACTTCTCAAAGCATACTCCTTAAAACTGAAATTCTATCTTCTTTTTTTACTTTACTTCTTCACTTTTCTAAATACTTATTACTTCTCAAAGCATACTCCTTAAAACTGAAATTCTATCTTCTTTTCTTACTTTACTTCTTCACTTTTCTATAGGCTAACTTTTATCTACAAGCATATTTTGACAAACTGAATACAGATTCGTAATTATGACAAAATTACTAACATTTTGGATATTCTAACTCATATTTTAGTGCTTGCTACGAAAACTTATCATTAGATATTCTTTTCTTACTTTACTTCTTCACTTTTCTAAATAAAAATTACTTCTCAAAGCATACTCCTTAAAACTGAAATTCTATCTTCTTTTCTTACTTTACTTCTTCACTTTTATAATTACTTATTACTTCTCAAAGCATACTCCTTAAAACTGAAATTCTATCTTCTTTTCTTACTTTACTTCTTCACTTTTATAATTACTTATTACTTCTCAAAGCATACTCCTTAAAACTGAAATTCTATCTTCTTTTCTTACTTTACTTCTTCACTTTTCTATAGGCTAACTTTTATCTTCAAGAATATTTTGACAAACTGAATACAGATTCGTAATTATGACAAAATTACTAACATTTTGGATATTCTAACTCATATTTTAGTGCTTGCTACGAAAACTTATCATTAGATATTCTTTTCTTACTTTACTTCTTCACTTTTCTAAATAAAAATTACTTCTCAAAGCATACTCCTTAAAACTGAAATTCTATCTTCTTTTCTTACTTTACTTCTTCACTTTTATAATTACTTATTACTTCTCAAAGCATACTCCTTAAAACTGAAATTCTATCTTCTTTTCTTACTTTACTTCTTCACTTTTCTAATTACTTATTACTTCTCAAAGCATACTCCTTAAAACTGAAATTCTATCTTCTTTTCTTACTTTACTTCTTCACTTTTCTATAGGCTAACTTTTATCTTCAAGAATATTTTGACAAACTGAATACAGATTCGTAATTATGACAAAATTACTAACATTTTGGATATTCTAACTCATATTTTAGTGCTTGCTACGAAAACTTATCATTAGATATTCTTTTCTTACTTTACTTCTTCACTTTTCTAAATAAAAATTACTTCTCAAAGCATACTCCTTAAAACTGAAATCTTCTTTTTTTACTTTATCTTCACTTTTTTACTTATTACTTTCAAAGCATACTTCTTCACTTTTCTTAACTTCTTCATACTTATTACTTCTCAAAGCATACTCCTTAAAACTGAAATTCTATCTTCTTTTCTTACTTTACTTCTTCACTTTTATAATTACTTATTACTTCTCAAAGCATACTCCTTAAAACTGAAATTCTATCTTCTTTTCTTACTTTACTTCTTCACTTTTCTATAGGCTAACTTTTATCTACAAGCATATTTTGACAAACTGAATACAGATTCGTAATTATGACAAAATTACTAACATTTTGGATACTAACTCAGTTTGCTACGAAAACTTATCATTAGATATTCTTTAACTTTTCTAAATATTACTTCTCAAAGCATACTCCTTAAAACTGAAATTCTATCTTCTTTTCTTACTTTACTTCTTCACTTTTATAATTACTTATTACTTTGCATACTCCTTAAAACTGATAAACTTATTACTTCTCATACTCCTTAAAACTGATATTCTTTTCTTACTTTACTTCTTCACTTTTTATCTAAATCTAAAATATTTTACTGAATACTCGTAATTATGACATTACTCCTAACTCAAAGTGCTTGCTACGAAAACTTATCTATATTCTTTTCTTACTTTACTTCTTCACTTTTCTAAATACTTATTACTTCTCAAAGCATACTCCTTAAAACTGAAATTCTATCTTCTTTTCTTACTTTACTTCTTCACTTTTCTAAATACTTATTACTTCTCAAAGCATACTCCTTAAAACTGAAATTCTATCTTCTTTTCTTACTTTACTTCTTCACTTTTATAATTACTTATTACTTCTCAAAGCATACTCCTTAAAACTGAAATTCTATCTTCTTTTCTTACTTTACTTCTTCACTTTTCTATAGGCTAACTTTTATCTACAAGCATATCTTGACAAACTGAATACAGATTCGTAATTATGACAAAATTACTAACATTTTGGATATTCTAACTCATATTTTAGTGCTTACGCTATCGATAAACTTCTTCACTTATCATTACTGATTATACTCCTTAAAACTGAAATTCTATCTTCTTTTCTTACTTTACTTCTTCACTTTTATAATTACTTATTACTTCTTTTAAAACTGAAATTCTATCTTCTTTTCTTACTTTACTTCTTCACTTTTCTATAGGCTAACTTTTATCTACAAGCATATTTTGACAAACTGAATACAGATTCGTAATTATGACAAAATAACTAACATTTTGGATATTCTAACTCATATTTTAGTGCTTGCTACGAAAACTTATCATTAGATATTCTTTTCTTACTTTACTTCTTCACTTTTCTAAATAAAAATTACTTCTCAAAGCATACTCCTTAAAACTGAAATTCTATCTTCTTTTCTTACTTTACTTCTTCACTTTTATAATTACTTATTACTTCTCAAAGCATACTCCTTAAAACTGAAATTCTATCTTCTTTTCTTACTTTACTTCTTCACTTTTATAATTACTTATTACTTCTCAAAGCATACTCCTTAAAACTGAAATTCTATCTTCTTTTCTTACTTTACTTCTTCACTTTTCTATAGGCTAACTTTTATCTACAAGCATATTTTGACAAACTGAATACAGATTCGTAATTATGACAAAATTACTAACATTTTGGATATTCTAACTCATATTTTAGTGCTTGCTACGAAAACTTATCATTAGATATTCTTTTCTTACTTTACTTCTTCACTTTTCTAAATAAAAATTACTTCTCAAAGCATACTCCTTAAAACTGAAATTCTATCTTCTTTTCTTACTTTACTTCTTCACTTTTCTAAATACTTATTACTTCTCAAAGCATACTCCTTAAAACTGAAATTCTATCTTCTTTTCTTACTTTACTTCTTCACTTTTATAATTACTTATTACTTCTCAAAGCATACTCCTTAAAACTGAAATTCTATCTTCTTTTCTTACTTTACTTCTTCTATAGGCTAACTTTTATCTACAAGAATATCTTGACAAACTGAATACAGATTCGTAATTATGACAAAATTACTAACATTTTGGATATTCTAACTCATATTTTAGTGCTTGCTACGAAAACTTATCATTAGATATTCTTTTCTTACTTTACTTCTTCACTTTTCTAAATAAAAATTACTTCTCAAAGCATACTCCTTAAAACTGAAATTCTATCTTCTTTTCTTACTTTACTTCTTCACTTTTATAATTACTTATTACTTCTCAAAGCATACTCCTTAAAACTGAAATTCTATCTTCTTTTCTTACTTTACTTCTTCACTTTTATAATTACTTATTACTTCTCAAAGCATACTCCTTAAAACTGAAATTCTATCTTCTTTTCTTACTTTACTTCTTCACTTTTATAATTACTTATTACTTCTCAAAGCATACTCCTTAAAACTGAATTCTATCTTCTTTTCTTACTTTACTTCTTCACTTTTCTATAGGCTAACTTTTATCTACAAGCATATTTTGACAAACTGAATACAGATTCGTAATTATGACAAAATTACTAACATTTTGGATATTCTAACTCATATTTTAGTGCTTGCTACGAAAACTTATCATTAGATATTCTTTTCTTACTTTACTTCTTCACTTTTCTAAATAAAAATTACTTCTCAAAGCATACTCCTTAAAACTGAAATTCTATCTTCTTTTCTTACTTTACTTCTTCACTTTTCTAAATACTTATTACTTCTCAAAGCATACTCCTTAAAACTGAAATTCTATCTTCTTTTCTTACTTTACTTCTTCACTTTTATAATTACTTATTACTTCTCAAAGCATACTCCTTAAAACTGAAATTCTATCTTCTTTTCTTACTTTACTTCTTCACTTTTCTATAGGCTAACTTTTATCTACAAGCATATCTTGACAAACTGAATACAGATTCGTAATTATGACAAAATTACTAACATTTTGGATATTCTAACTCATATTTTAGTGCTTGCTACGAAAACTTATCATTAGATATTCTTTTCTTACTTTACTTCTTCACTTTTCTTACTTTTACTTCTTCACTTTTCTTAACTTCTTCACTTTTCTAAATAATTACTTCTCAAAGCATACTCCTTAAAACTGAAATTCTATCTTCTTTTCTTACTTTACTTCTTCACTTTTATAATTACTTATTACTTCTCAAAGCATACTCCTTAAAACTGAAATTCTATCTTCTTTTCTTACTTTACTTCTTCACTTTTCTATAGGCTAACTTTTATCTACAAGCATATTTTGACAAACTGAATACAGATTCGTAATTATGACAAAATTACTAACATTTTGGATATTCTAACTCATATTTTAGTGCTTGCTACGAAAACTTATCATTAGATATTCTTTTCTTACTTTACTTCTTCACTTTTCTAAATAAAAATTACTTCTCAAAGCATACTCCTTAAAACTGAAATTCTATCTTCTTTTCTTACTTTACTTCTTCACTTTTATAATTACTTATTACTTCTCAAAGCATACTCCTTAAAACTGAAATTCTATCTTCTTTTCTTACTTTACTTCTTCACTTTTATAATTACTTATTACTTCTCAAAGCATACTCCTTAAAACTGAAATTCTATCTTCTTTTCTTACTTTACTTCTTCACTTTTCTATAGGCTAACTTTTATCTACAAGCATATCTTGACAAACTGAATACAGATTCGTAATTATGACAAAATTACTAACATTTTGGATATTCTAACTCATATTTTAGTGCTTGCTACGAAAACTTATCATTAGATATTCTTTTCTTACTTTACTTCTTCACTTTTCTAAATAAAAATTACTTCTCAAAGCATACTCCTTAAAACTGAAATTCTATCTTCTTTTCTTACTTTACTTCTTCACTTTTCTATAATTACTTATTACTTCTCAAAGCATACTCCTTAAAACTCTATCTTCTTTTCTTACTTTACTTCTTCACTTTTATAATTCTTATACTTCTCAAAGCATACTCCTTAAAACTGAAATTCTATCTTCTTTTCTTACTTCTTCACTTTTATAATTACTTATTACTTCTCAAAGCATACTCCTTAAAACTGAAATTCTATCTTCTTTTCTTACTTTACTTCTTCACTTTTCTATAGGCTAACTTTTATCTACAAGCATATTTTGACAAACTGAATACAGATTCGTAATTATGACAAAATTACTAACATTTTGGATATTCTAACTCATATTTTAGTGCTTGCTACGAAAACTTATCATTAGATATTCTTTTCTTACTTTACTTCTTCACTTTTCTAAATAAAAATTACTTCTCAAAGCATACTCCTTAAAACTGAAATTCTATCTTCTTTTCTTACTTTACTTCTTCACTTTTCTAATTACTTATTACTTCTCAAAGCATACTCCTTAAAACTGAAATTCTATCTTCTTTTCTTACTTTACTTCTTCACTTTTATAATTACTTATTACTTCTCAAAGCATACTCCTTAAAACTGAAATTCTATCTTCTTTTCTTACTTTACTTCTTCACTTTTCTTATTATAGGATATTCTATCTTCTTTTCTTACTTTACTTCTTCACTAACTTTTATCAAAGCTACAAGCACTTCTTCACTTTTCTATTTTACAAGCATACTCCTTAAAACTGAAATTCTATCTTCTTTTCTTACTTTACTTCTTCACTTTTATAATTACTTATTACTTCTCAAAGCATACTCCTTAAAACTGAAATTCTATCTTCTTTTCTTACTTTACTTCTTCAATTACTTCTGCTAAATCTACAAGATTTTCGTACAGAATTATGACAAAATTACTAACATTTTGGATATTCTAACTCATATTTTAGTGCTTGCTACGAAAACTTATCATTAGATATTCTTTTCTTACTTTACTTCTTCACTTTTCTAAATAAAAATTACTTCTCAAAGCATACTCCTTAAAACTGAAATTCTATCTTCTTTTCTTACTTTACTTCTTCACTTTTCTAATTACTTATTACTTCTCAAAGCATACTCCTTAAAACTGAAATTCTATCTTCTTTTCTTACTTTACTTCTTCACTTTTATAATTACTTATTACTTCTCAAAGCATACTCCTTAAAACTGAAATTCTATCTTCTTTTCTTACTTTACTTCTTCACTTTTCTATAGGCTAACTTTTATCTTCAAGAATATTTGACAAACTGAATACAGATTCGTAATTATGACAAAAATTACTAACATTTTGGATATTCTAACTCATATTTTAGTGCTTGCTACGAAAACTTATCATTAGATATTCTTTTCTTACTTTACTTCTTCACTTTTCTAAATAAAAATTACTTCTCAAAGCATACTCCTTAAAACTGAAATTCTATCTTCTTTTCTTACTTTACTTCTTCACTTTTATAATTACTTATTACTTCTCAAAGCATACTCCTTAAAACTGAAATTCTATCTTACTTTTTTTTCACTTTTATTTACTTATTACTTCTCAAAGCATACTTTCTGAAATTCTATCTTCTTTTCTTACTTATTACTTCTTTTATCTACAAGCATATCTTGACAAACTGAATCAGATTCGTAATTATGACAAAAACTAACATTTTGAAAGTGCTTGCTACGAAAACTTATCATTAGATATTCTTTTCTTACTTTACTTCTTCACTTTTCTATAGGCTAACTTTTATCTACAAGCATATTTTGACAAACTGAATACAGATTCGTAATTATGACAAAAATTACTAACATTTTGGATATTCTAACTCATATTTTAGTGCTTGCTACGAAAACTTATCATTAGATATTCTTTTCTTACTTTACTTCTTCACTTTTCTAAATAAAAATTACTTCTCAAAGCATACTCCTTAAAACTGAAATTCTATCTTCTTTTCTTACTTTACTTCTTCACTTTTCTAATTACTTATTACTTCTCAAAGCATACTCCTTAAAACTGAAATTCTATCTTCTTTTCTTACTTTACTTCTTCACTTTTATAATTACTTATTACTTCTCAAAGCATACTCCTTAAAACTGAAATTCTATCTTCTTTTCTTACTTTACTTCTTCACTTTTCTATAGGCTAACTTTTATCTACAAGAATATCTTGACAAACTGAATACAGATTCGTAATTATGACAAAATTACTAACATTTTGGATATTCTAACTCATATTTTAGTGCTTGCTACGAAAACTTATCATTAGATATTCTTTTCTTACTTTACTTCTTCACTTTTCTAAATAAAAATTACTTCTCAAAGCATACTCCTTAAAACTGAAATTCTATCTTCTTTTCTTACTTTACTTCTTCACTTTTATAATTACTTATTACTTCTCAAAGCATACTCCTTAAAACTGAAATTCTATCTTCTTTTCTTACTTTACTTCTTCACTTTTATAATTACTTATTACTTCTCAAAGCATACTCCTTAAAACTGAAATTCTATCTTCTTTTCTTACTTTACTTCTTCACTTTTCTATAGGCTAACTTTTATCTACAAGCATATTTTGACAAACTGAATACAGATTCGTAATTATGACAAAATTACTAACATTTTGGATATTCTAACTCATATTTTAGTGCTTGCTACGAAAACTTATCATTAGATATTCTTTTCTTACTTTACTTCTTCACTTTTCTAAATAAAAATTACTTCTCAAAGCATACTCCTTAAAACTGAAATTCTATCTTCTTTTCTTACTTTACTTCTTCACTTTTCTAAATACTTATTACTTCTCAAAGCATACTCCTTAAAACTGAAATTCTATCTTCTTTTCTTACTTTACTTCTTCACTTTTATAATTACTTATTACTTCTCAAAGCATACTCCTTAAAACTGAAATTCTATCTTCTTTTCTTACTTTACTTCTTCACTTTTCTATAGGCTAACTTTTATCTACAAGCATATTTTGACAAACTGAATACAGATTCGTAATTATGACAAAATTACTAACATTTTGGATATTCTAACTCATATTTTAGTGCTTGCTACGAAAACTTATCATTAGATATTCTTTTCTTACTTTACTTCTTCACTTTTCTAAATAAAAATTACTTCTCAAAGCATACTCCTTAAAACTGAAATTCTATCTTCTTTTCTTACTTTACTTCTTCACTTTTCTAAATACTTATTACTTCTCAAAGCATACTCCTTAAAACTGAAATTCTATCTTCTTTTCTTACTTTACTTCTTCACTTTTATAATTACTTATTACTTCTCAAAGCATACTCCTTAAAACTGAAATTCTATCTTCTTTTCTTACTTTACTTCTTCACTTTTCTATAGGCTAACTTTTATCTACAAGCATATTTTGACAAACTGAATACAGATTCGTAATTATGACAAAATTACTAACATTTTGGATATTCTAACTCATATTTTAGTGCTTGCTACGAAAACTTATCATTAGATATTCTTTTCTTACTTTACTTCTTCACTTTTCTAAATAAAAATTACTTCTCAAAGCATACTCCTTAAAACTGAAATTCTATCTTCTTTTCTTACTTTACTTCTTCACTTTTCTAAATACTTATTACTTCTCAAAGCATACTCCTTAAAACTGAAATTCTATCTTCTTTTCTTACTTTACTTCTTCACTTTTATAATTACTTATTACTTCTCAAAGCATACTCCTTAAAACTGAAATTCTATCTTCTTTTCTTACTTTACTTCTTCACTTTTCTATAGGCTAACTTTTATCTACAAGCATATTTTGACAAACTGAATACAGATTCGTAATTATGACAAAATTACTAACATTTTGGATATTCTAACTCATATTTTAGTGCTTGCTACGAAAACTTATCATTAGATATTCTTTTCTTACTTTACTTCTTCACTTTTCTAAATAAAAATTACTTCTCAAAGCATACTCCTTAAAACTGAAATTCTATCTTCTTTTCTTACTTTACTTCTTCACTTTTCTAAATACTTATTACTTCTCAAAG
>CAMPDV010005469.1:0-26071 GCA_946699065.1 Loxodes magnus
GATCTTCTCTTCTTACTTTACTTCTTCACTTTTAATAGGCTAACTTTCATCTACAAGCATATCATAACAAACCGAATACAGATTCGTAATTATTATATTATTACTAACATTTTGGATATTCTAACTCATATTTTAGTGCTTGCTACGTAAACTTATCATTAGATATTCTTTTCTTACTTTACTTCTTCACTTTTAATAGGCTAACTTTCATCTACAAGCATATCATAACAAACCGAATACAGATTCGTAATTATTATATTATTACTAACATTTTGGATATTCTAACTCATATTTTAGTGCTTGCTACGTAAACTTATCATTAGATATTCTTTTCTTACTTTACTTCTTCACTTTTAATAGGCTAACTTTCATCTACAAGCATATCTTGACAAACTGAATACAGATTCGTAATTATTATATTATTACTAACATTTTGGATATTCTAACTCATATTTTAGTGCTTGCTACGTAAACTTATCATTAGATATTCTTTTCTTACTTTACTTCTTCACTTTTAATAGGCTAACTTTCATCTACAAGCATATCTTAACAAACCGAATACAGATTCGTAATTATTATATTATTACTAACATTTTGGATATTCTAACTTATATTTTAGTGCTTGCTACGAAAACTTATCATTAGATATTCTTTTCTTACTTTACTTCTTCACTTTTTATAGGCTAACTTTCATCTACAAGCATATCTTGACAAACTGAATACAGATTCGTAATTATTATATCATTACTAACATTTTGGATATTCTAACTTATATTTTAGTGCTTGCTACGAAAACTTATCATTAGATATTCTTTTCTTACTTTACTTCTTCACTTTTTATAGGCTAACTTTCATCTACAAGCATATCTTGACAAACCGAATACAGATTCGTTTTAGTGACATTATTACTAACATTTTGGATATTCTAACTTATATTTTAGTGCTTGCTACGAAAACTTATCATTAGATATTCTTTTCTTACTTTACTTCTTCACTTTTCTATAGGCTAACTTTCATCTACAAGCATATCTTGACAAACCGAATACAGATTCGTAATTATTATATCATTACTAACATTTTGGATATTCTAACTTATATTTTAGTGCTTGCTACGAAAACTTATCATTAGATATTCTTTTCTTACTTTACTTCTTCACTTTTTATAGGCTAACTTTCATCTACAAGCATATCTTGACAAACTGAATACAGATTCGTAATTATTATATCATTACTAACATTTTGGATATTCTAACTTATATTTTAGTGCTTGCTACGAAAACTTATCATTAGATATTCTTTTCTTACTTTACTTCTTCACTTTTTATAGGCTAACTTTCATCTACAAGCATATCTTGACAAACTGAATACAGATTCGTAATTATTATATCATTACTAACATTTTGGATATTCTAACTTATATTTTAGTGCTTGCTACGAAAACTTATCATTAGATATTCTTTTCTTACTTTACTTCTTCACTTTTTATAGGCTAACTTTCATCTACAAGCATATCTTGACAAACTGAATACAGATTCGTAATTATTATATCATTACTAACATTTTGGATATTCTAACTTATATTTTAGTGCTTGCTACGAAAACTTATCATTAGATATTCTTTTCTTACTTTACTTCTTCACTTTTAATAGGCTAACTTTCATCTACAAGCATATCTTGACAAACTGAATACAGATTCGTAATTATTATATCATTACTAACATTTTGGATATTCTAACTTATATTTTAGTGCTTGCTACGAAAACTTATCATTAGATATTCTTTTCTTACTTTACTTCTTCACTTTTTATAGGCTAACTTTCATCTACAAGCATATCTTGACAAACTGAATACAGATTCGTAATTATTATATTATTACTAACATTTTGGATATTCTAACTCATATTTTAGTGCTTGCTACGTAAACTTATCATTAGATATTCTTTTCTTACTTTACTTCTTCACTTTTAATAGGCTAACTTTCATCTACAAGCATATCTTAACAAACCGAATACAGATTCGTAATTATTATATTATTACTAACATTTTGGATATTCTAACTTATATTTTAGTGCTTGCTACGAAAACTTATCATTAGATATTCTTTTCTTACTTTACTTCTTCACTTTTTATAGGCTAACTTTCATCTACAAGCATATCTTGACAAACTGAATACAGATTCGTAATTATTATATCATTACTAACATTTTGGATATTCTAACTTATATTTTAGTGCTTGCTACGAAAACTTATCATTAGATATTCTTTTCTTACTTTACTTCTTCACTTTTTATAGGCTAACTTTCATCTACAAGCATATCTTGACAAACCGAATACAGATTCGTTTTAGTGACATTATTACTAACATTTTGGATATTCTAACTTATATTTTAGTGCTTGCTACGAAAACTTATCATTAGATATTCTTTTCTTACTTTACTTCTTCACTTTTCTATAGGCTAACTTTCATCTACAAGCATATCTTGACAAACCGAATACAGATTCGTAATTATTATATCATTACTAACATTTTGGATATTCTAACTTATATTTTAGTGCTTGCTACGAAAACTTATCATTAGATATTCTTTTCTTACTTTACTTCTTCACTTTTTATAGGCTAACTTTCATCTACAAGCATATCTTGACAAACTGAATACAGATTCGTAATTATTATATCATTACTAACATTTTGGATATTCTAACTTATATTTTAGTGCTTGCTACGAAAACTTATCATTAGATATTCTTTTCTTACTTTACTTCTTCACTTTTTATAGGCTAACTTTCATCTACAAGCATATCTTGACAAACTGAATACAGATTCGTAATTATTATATCATTACTAACATTTTGGATATTCTAACTTATATTTTAGTGCTTGCTACGAAAACTTATCATTAGATATTCTTTTCTTACTTTACTTCTTCACTTTTTATAGGCTAACTTTCATCTACAAGCATATCTTGACAAACTGAATACAGATTCGTAATTATTATATCATTACTAACATTTTGGATATTCTAACTTATATTTTAGTGCTTGCTACGAAAACTTATCATTAGATATTCTTTTCTTACTTTACTTCTTCACTTTTCTATAGGCTAACTTTCATCTACAAGCATATCTTGACAAACCGAATACAGATTCGTAATTATTATATCATTACTAACATTTTGGATATTCTAACTTATATTTTAGTGCTTGCTACGAAAACTTATCATTAGATATTCTTTTCTTACTTTACTTCTTCACTTTTAATAGGCTAACTTTCATCTACAAGCATATCTTGACAAACTGAATACAGATTCGTAATTATTATATCATTACTAACATTTTGGATATTCTAACTTATATTTTAGTGCTTGCTACGAAAACTTATCATTAGATATTCTTTTCTTACTTTACTTCTTCACTTTTTATAGGCTAACTTTCATCTACAAGCATATCTTGACAAACTGAATACAGATTCGTAATTATTATATCATTACTAACATTTTGGATATTCTAACTTATATTTTAGTGCTTGCTACGAAAACTTATCATTAGATATTCTTTTCTTACTTTACTTCTTCACTTTTTATAGGCTAACTTTCATCTACAAGCATATCTTGACAAACTGAATACAGATTCGTAATTATTATATCATTACTAACATTTTGGATATTCTAACTTATATTTTAGTGCTTGCTACGAAAACTTATCATTAGATATTCTTTTCTTACTTTACTTCTTCACTTTTCTATAGGCTAACTTTCATCTACAAGCATATCTTGACAAACTGAATACAGATTCGTAATTATTATATCATTACTAACATTTTGGATATTCTAACTTATATTTTAGTGCTTGCTACGAAAACTTATCATTAGATATTCTTTTCTTACTTTACTTCTTCACTTTTAATAGGCTAACTTTCATCTACAAGCATATCTTGACAAACTGAATACAGATTCGTAATTATTATATCATTACTAACATTTTGGATATTCTAACTTATATTTTAGTGCTTGCTACGAAAACTTATCATTAGATATTCTTTTCTTACTTTACTTCTTCACTTTTTATAGGCTAACTTTCATCTACAAGCATATCTTGACAAACTGAATACAGATTCGTAATTATTATATCATTACTAACATTTTGGATATTCTAACTTATATTTTAGTGCTTGCTACGAAAACTTATCATTAGATATTCTTTTCTTACTTTACTTCTTCACTTTTTATAGGCTAACTTTCATCTACAAGCATATCTTGACAAACTGAATACAGATTCGTAATTATTATATCATTACTAACATTTTGGATATTCTAACTTATATTTTAGTGCTTGCTACGAAAACTTATCATTAGATATTCTTTTCTTACTTTACTTCTTCACTTTTCTATAGGCTAACTTTCATCTACAAGCATATCTTGACAAACTGAATACAGATTCGTAATTATTATATCATTACTAACATTTTGGATATTCTAACTTATATTTTAGTGCTTGCTACGAAAACTTATCATTAGATATTCTTTTCTTACTTTACTTCTTCACTTTTAATAGGCTAACTTTCATCTACAAGCATATCTTGACAAACTGAATACAGATTCGTAATTATTATATCATTACTAACATTTTGGATATTCTAACTTATATTTTAGTGCTTGCTACGAAAACTTATCATTAGATATTCTTTTCTTACTTTACTTCTTCACTTTTTATAGGCTAACTTTCATCTACAAGCATATCTTGACAAACTGAATACAGATTCGTAATTATTATATCATTACTAACATTTTGGATATTCTAACTTATATTTTAGTGCTTGCTACGAAAACTTATCATTAGATATTCTTTTCTTACTTTACTTCTTCACTTTTTATAGGCTAACTTTCATCTACAAGCATATCTTGACAAACTGAATACAGATTCGTAATTATTATATCATTACTAACATTTTGGATATTCTAACTTATATTTTAGTGCTTGCTACGAAAACTTATCATTAGATATTCTTTTCTTACTTTACTTCTTCACTTTTTATAGGCTAACTTTCATCTACAAGCATATCTTGACAAACTGAATACAGATTCGTAATTATTATATCATTACTAACATTTTGGATATTCTAACTTATATTTTAGTGCTTGCTACGAAAACTTATCATTAGATATTCTTTTCTTACTTTACTTCTTCACTTTTTATAGGCTAACTTTCATCTACAAGCATATCTTGACAAACTGAATACAGATTCGTAATTATTATATCATTACTAACATTTTGGATATTCTAACTTATATTTTAGTGCTTGCTACGAAAACTTATCATTAGATATTCTTTTCTTACTTTACTTCTTCACTTTTTATAGGCTAACTTTCATCTACAAGCATATCTTGACAAACTGAATACAGATTCGTAATTATTATATCATACTAACATTTTGACTTATATTTTAGTGCTTGCTACGAAAACTTATCATTAGATATTCTTTTCTTACTTTACTTCTTCACTTTTTATAGGCTAACTTTCATCTAGCATATCTTGACAAACCGAATACAGATTCGTTTTAGTGACATTATTACTAACATTTTGGATATTCTAACTTATATTTTAGTGCTTGCTACGAAAACTTATCATTAGATATTCTTTTCTTACTTTACTTCTTCACTTTTCTATAGGCTAACTTTCATCTACAAGCATATCTTGACAAACCGAATACAGATTCGTAATTATTATATCATTACTAACATTTTGGATATTCTAACTTATATTTTAGTGCTTGCTACGAAAACTTATCATTAGATATTCTTTTCTTACTTTACTTCTTCACTTTTTATAGGCTAACTTTCATCTACAAGCATATCTTGACAAACTGAATACAGATTCGTAATTATTATATCATTACTAACATTTTGGATATTCTAACTTATATTTTAGTGCTTGCTACGAAAACTTATCATTAGATATTCTTTTCTTACTTTACTTCTTCACTTTTTATAGGCTAACTTTCATCTACAAGCATATCTTGACAAACTGAATACAGATTCGTAATTATTATATCATTACTAACATTTTGGATATTCTAACTTATATTTTAGTGCTTGCTACGAAAACTTATCATTAGATATTCTTTTCTTACTTTACTTCTTCACTTTTTATAGGCTAACTTTCATCTACAAGCATATCTTGACAAACTGAATACAGATTCGTAATTATTATATCATTACTAACATTTTGGATATTCTAACTTATATTTTAGTGCTTGCTACGAAAACTTATCATTAGATATTCTTTTCTTACTTTACTTCTTCACTTTTCTATAGGCTAACTTTCATCTACAAGCATATCTTGACAAACCGAATACAGATTCGTAATTATTATATCATTACTAACATTTTGGATATTCTAACTTATATTTTAGTGCTTGCTACGAAAACTTATCATTAGATATTCTTTTCTTACTTTACTTCTTCACTTTTTATAGGCTAACTTTCATCTACAAGCATATCTTGACAAACTGAATACAGATTCGTAATTATTATATCATTACTAACATTTTGGATATTCTAACTTATATTTTAGTGCTTGCTACGAAAACTTATCATTAGATATTCTTTTCTTACTTTACTTCTTCACTTTTTATAGGCTAACTTTCATCTACAAGCATATCTTGACAAACTGAATACAGATTCGTAATTATTATATCATTACTAACATTTTGGATATTCTAACTTATATTTTAGTGCTTGCTACGAAAACTTATCATTAGATATTCTTTTCTTACTTTACTTCTTCACTTTTCAAAATACTATTTTCTTTTATCTCAAAGCATACTCCTTAAAACTGAAATTCTATCTTCTTTTCTTACTTTACTTCTTCACTTTTAATAGGCTAACTTTCATCTACAAGCATATCTTGACAAACTGAATACAGATTCGTAATTATTATATCATTACTAACATTTTGGATATTCTAACTTATATTTTAGTGCTTGCTACGAAAACTTATCATTAGATATTCTTTTCTTACTTTACTTCTTCACTTTTTATAGGCTAACTTTCATCTACAAGCATATCTTGACAAACTGAATACAGATTCGTAATTATTATATCATTACTAACATTTTGGATATTCTAACTTATATTTTAGTGCTTGCTACGAAAACTTATCATTAGATATTCTTTTCTTACTTTACTTCTTCACTTTTCTATAGGCTAACTTTCATCTACAAGCATATCTTGACAAACCGAATACAGATTCGTAATTATTATATCATTACTAACATTTTGGATATTATTATATCATTACTAACATTTTGGATATTCTAACTTATATTTTAGTGCTTGCTACGAAAACTTATCATTAGATATTCTTTTCTTACTTTACTTCTTCACTTTTTATAGGCTAACTTTCATCTACAAGCATATCTTGACAAACTGAATACAGATTCGTAATTATTATATCATTACTAACATTTTGGATATTCTAACTTATATTTTAGTGCTTGCTACGAAAACTTATCATTAGATATTCTTTTCTTACTTTACTTCTTCACTTTTCTATAGGCTAACTTTCATCTACAAGCATATCTTGACAAACTGAATACAGATTCGTAATTATTATATCATTACTAACATTTTGGATATTCTAACTTATATTTTAGTGCTTGCTACGAAAACTTATCATTAGATATTCTTTTCTTACTTTACTTCTTCACTTTTTATAGGCTAACTTTCATCTACAAGCATATCTTGACAAACTGAATACAGATTCGTAATTATTATATCATTACTAACATTTTGGATATTCTAACTTATATTTTAGTGCTTGCTACGAAAACTTATCATTAGATATTCTTTTCTTACTTTACTTCTTCACTTTTTATAGGCTAACTTTCATCTACAAGCATATCTTGACAAACTGAATACAGATTCGTAATTATTATATCATTACTAACATTTTGGATATTCTAACTTATATTTTAGTGCTTGCTACGAAAACTTATCATTAGATATTCTTTTCTTACTTTACTTTCTTCACTTTTTATAGGCTAACTTTCATCTACAAGCATATCTTGACAAACTGAATACAGATTCGTAATTATTATATCATTACTAACATTTTGGATATTCTAACTTATATTTTAGTGCTTGCTACGAAAACTTATCATTAGATATTCTTTTCTTACTTTACTTCTTCACTTTTTATAGGCTAACTTTCATCTACAAGCATATCTTGACAAACTGAATACAGATTCGTAATTATTATATCATTACTAACATTTTGGATATTCTAACTTATATTTTAGTGCTTGCTACGTAAACTTATCATTAGATATTCTTTTCTTACTTTACTTCTTCACTTTTTATAGGCTAACTTTCATCTACAAGCATATCTTGACAAACCGAATACAGATTCGTAATTATTATATCATTACTAACATTTTGGATATTCTAACTTATATTTTAGTGCTTGCTACGAAAACTTATCATTAGATATTCTTTTCTTACTTTACTTCTTCACTTTTATAGGCTAACTTTCATCTACAAGCATATCTTGACAAACTGAATACAGATTCGTAATTATTATATCATTACTAACATTTTGGATATTCTAACTTATATTTTAGTGCTTGCTACGAAAACTTATCATTAGATATTCTTTTCTTACTTTACTTCTTCACTTTTTATAGGCTAACTTTCATCTACAAGCATATCTTGACAAACTGAATACAGATTCGTTTTAGTTATATCATTACTAACATTTTGGATATTCTAACTTATATTTTAGTGCTTGCTACGAAAACTTATCATTAGATATTCTTTTCTTACTTTACTTCTTCACTTTTTATAGGCTAACTTTCATCTACAAGCATATCTTGACAAACTGAATACAGATTCGTAATTATTATATCATTACTAACATTTTGGATATTCTAACTTATATTTTAGTGCTTGCTACGAAAACTTATCATTAGATATTCTTTTCTTACTTTACTTCTTCACTTTTTATAGGCTAACTTTCATCTACAAGCATATCTTGACAAACTGAATACAGATTCGTAATTATTATATCATTACTAACATTTTGGATATTCTAACTTATATTTTAGTGCTTGCTACGAAAACTTATCATTAGATATTCTTTTCTTACTTTACTTCTTCACTTTTTATAGGCTAACTTTCATCTACAAGCATATCTTGACAAACTGAATACAGATTCGTAATTACTATATCATTACTAACATTTTGGATATTCTAACTTATATTTTAGTGCTTGCTACGAAAACTTATCATTAGATATTCTTTTCTTACTTTACTTCTTCACTTTTTATAGGCTAACTTTCATCTACAAGCATATCTTGACAAACTGAATACAGATTCGTAATTATTATATCATTACTAACATTTTGGATATTCTAACTTATATTTTAGATATTCTTTTCTTACTTTACTTCTTCACTTTTCTATAGGCTTGCTACGAAAACTATATCATTATTTTGGATATTCTAACTTATATTTTAGTGCTTTCTTATCTTTACTTTTCTTCTTTACTTTTTTATAGGCTAACTTTCATCTACATATCTTGCAAATATCTTGTAATTATTATATCATTAAACATTTTGATATTCTAACTTATATTTTACACGAAAATATCGATATTCTTTTCTTATTATTCACTTTTTATAGGCACTTTATCTACAACATATCTTGACAAACCGAATACAGGATATTTCTATTCTAACTTATATTTTATACGAAAATTTTAGTGCTCTACAAGCTGACAAACGATAAACTTATCATTTAGATATTCTAACTTATATTTTAGTTTGCTACGAAAACTTACTTTATTCTTTTCTTCTTTACTTTTTTATAGGCTAACTTTCATCTACAAGCATATCTTGACAAACTGAATACAGATTCGTAATTATTATATCATTACTAACATTTTGGATATTCTAACTTATATTTTAGTGCTTGCTACGAAAACTTATCATTAGATATTCTTTTCTTACTTTACTTCTTCACTTTTTATAGGCTAACTTTCATCTACAAGCATATCTTGACAAACTGAATACAGATTCGTAATTATTATATCATTACTAACATTTTGGATATTCTAACTTATATTTTAGTGCTTGCTACGAAAACTTATCATTAGATATTCTTTTCTTACTTTACTTCTTCACTTTTTATAGGCTAACTTTCATCTACAAGCATATCTTGACAAACTGAATACAGATTCGTAATTATTATATCATTACTAACATTTTGGATATTCTAACTTATATTTTAGTGCTTGCTACGAAAACTTATCATTAGATATTCTTTTCTTACTTTACTTCTTCACTTTTTATAGGCTAACTTTCATCTACAAGCATATCTTGACAAACTGAATACAGATTCGTAATTATTATATCATTACTAACATTTTGGATATTCTAACTTATATTTTAGTGCTTGCTACGAAAACTTATCATTAGATATTCTTTTCTTACTTTACTTCTTCACTTTTAATAGGCTAACTTTCATCTACAAGCATATCTTGACAAACTGAATACAGATTCGTAATTATTATATCATTACTAACATTTTGGATATTCTAACTTATATTTTAGTGCTTGCTACGAAAACTTATCATTAGATATTCTTTTCTTACTTTACTTCTTCACTTTTTATAGGCTAACTTTCATCTACAAGCATATCTTGACAAACCGAATACAGATTCGTAATTATTATATCATTACTAACATTTTGGATATTCTAACTTATATTTTAGTGCTTGCTACGAAAACTTATCATTAGATATTCTTTTCTTACTTTACTTCTTCACTTTTCTATAGGCTAACTTTCATCTACAAGCATATCTTGACAAACTGAATACAGATTCGTAATTATTATATCATTACTAACATTTTGGATATTCTAACTTATATTTTAGTGCTTGCTACGAAAACTTATCATTAGATATTCTTTTCTTACTTTACTTCTTCACTTTTTATAGGCTAACTTTCATCTACAAGCATATCTTGACAAACTGAATACAGATTCGTAATTATTATATCATTACTAACATTTTGGATATTCTAACTTATATTTTAGTGCTTGCTACGAAAACTTATCATTAGATATTCTTTTCTTACTTTACTTCTTCACTTTTTATAGGCTAACTTTCATCTACAAGCATATCTTGACAAACTGAATACAGATTCGTAATTATTATATCATTACTAACATTTTGGATATTCTAACTTATATTTTAGTGCTTGCTACGAAAACTTATCATTAGATATTCTTTTCTTACTTTACTTCTTCACTTTTTATAGGCTAACTTTCATCTACAAGCATATCTTGACAAACTGAATACAGATTCGTAATTATTATATCATTACTAACATTTTGGATATTCTAACTTATATTTTAGTGCTTGCTACGAAAACTTATCATTAGATATTCTTTTCTTACTTTACTTCTTCACTTTTTATAGGCTAACTTTCATCTACAAGCATATCTTGACAAACTGAATACAGATTCGTAATTATTATATCATTACTAACATTTTGGATATTCTAACTTATATTTTAGTGCTTGCTACGAAAACTTATCATTAGATATTCTTTTCTTACTTTACTTCTTCACTTTTCTATAGGCTAACTTTCATCTACAAGCATATCTTGACAAACTGAATACAGATTCGTAATTATTATATCATTACTAACATTTTGGATATTCTAACTTATATTTTAGTGCTTGCTACGAAAACTTATCATTAGATATTCTTTTCTTACTTTACTTCTTCACTTTTTATAGGCTAACTTTCATCTACAAGCATATCTTGACAAACTGAATACAGATTCGTAATTATTATATCATTACTAACATTTTGGATATTCTAACTTATATTTTAGTGCTTGCTACGAAAACTTATCATTAGATATTCTTTTCTTACTTTACTTCTTCACTTTTTATAGGCTAACTTTCATCTACAAGCATATCTTGACAAACTGAATACAGATTCGTAATTATTATATCATTACTAACATTTTGGATATTCTAACTTATATTTTAGTGCTTGCTACGAAAACTTATCATTAGATATTCTTTTCTTACTTTACTTCTTCACTTTTTATAGGCTAACTTTCATCTACAAGCATATCTTGACAAACTGAATACAGATTCGTAATTATTATATCAATACTAACATTTTGGATATTCTAACTTATATTTTAGTGCTTGCTACGAAAACTTATCATTAGATATTCTTTTCTTACTTTACTTCTTCACTTTTCTATAGGCTAACTTTCATCTACAAGCATATCTTGACAAACTGAATACAGATTCGTAATTATTATATCATTACTAACATTTTGGATATTCTAACTTATATTTTAGTGCTTGCTACGAAAACTTATCATTAGATATTCTTTTCTTACTTTACTTCTTCACTTTTAATAGGCTAACTTTCATCTACAAGCATATCTTGACAAACTGAATACAGATTCGTAATTATTATATCATTACTAACATTTTGGATATTCTAACTTATATTTTAGTGCTTGCTACGAAAACTTATCATTAGATATTCTTTTCTTACTTTACTTCTTCACTTTTTATAGGCTAACTTTCATCTACAAGCATATCTTGACAAACTGAATACAGATTCGTAATTATTATATCATTACTAACATTTTGGATATTCTAACTTATATTTTAGTGCTTGCTACGAAAACTTATCATTAGATATTCTTTTCTTACTTTACTTCTTCACTTTTTATGCTAACTTTCATCTACAAGCATATCTTGACAAACTGAATACAGATTCGTAATTATTATATCATTACTAACATTTTGGATATTCTAACTTATATTTTAGTGCTTGCTACGAAAACTTATCATTAGATATTCTTTTCTTACTCTGGGATATTCTAACTTATATTTTAGTGCTTGCTACGAAAACTTATCATTAGATATTCTTTTCTTACTTTACTTCTTCACTTTTTATAGGCTAACTTTCATCTACAAGCATATCTTGACAAACCGAATACAGATTCGTTTTAGTGACATTATTACTAACATTTTGGATATTCTAACTTATATTTTAGTGCTTGCTACGAAAACTTATCATTAGATATTCTTTTCTTACTTTACTTCTTCACTTTTTATAGGCTAACTTTCATCTACAAGCATATCTTGACAAACTGAATACAGATTCGTAATTATTATATCATTACTAACATTTTGGATATTCTAACTTATATTTTAGTGCTTGCTACGAAAACTTATCATTAGATATTCTTTTCTTACTTTACTTCTTCACTTTTCTATAGGCTAACTTTCATCTACAAGCATATCTTGACAAACCGAATACAGATTCGTAATTATTATATCATTACTAACATTTTGGATATTCTAACTTATATTTTAGTGCTTGCTACGAAAACTTATCATTAGATATTCTTTTCTTACTTTACTTCTTCACTTTTTATAGGCTAACTTTCATCTACAAGCATATCTTGACAAACTGAATACAGATTCGTATTATTATATCATTACTAACATTTTGGATATTCTAACTTATCTACAAGCATATCTTGACAAACTGAATACAGATTCGTAATTATTATATCATTACTAACATTTTGGATATTCTAACTTATATTTTAGTGCTTGCTACGAAAACTTATCATTAGATATTCTTTTCTTACTTTACTTCTTCACTTTTAATAGGCTAACTTTCATCTACAAGCATATCTTGACAAACTGAATACAGATTCGTAATTATTATATCATTACTAACATTTTGGATATTCTAACTTATATTTTAGTGCTTGCTACGAAAACTTATCATTAGATATTCTTTTCTTACTTTACTTCTTCACTTTTTATAGGCTAACTTTCATCTACAAGCATATCTTGACAAACTGAATACAGATTCGTAATTATTATATCATTACTAACATTTTGGATATTCTAACTTATAATTTTAGTGCTTGCTACGAAAACTTATCATTAGATATTCTTTTCTTACTTTACTTCTTCACTTTTCTATAGGCTAACTTTCATCTACAAGCATATCTTGACAAACCGAATACAGATTCGTAATTATTATATCATTACTAACATTTTGGATATTCTAACTTATATTTTAGTGCTTGCTACGAAAACTTATCATTAGATATTCTTTTCTTACTTTACTTCTTCACTTTTTATAGGCTAACTTTCATCTACAAGCATATCTGACAAACTGAATACAGATTCGTAATTATTATATCATTACTAACATTTTGGATATTCTAACTTATATTTTAGTGCTTGCTACGAAAACTTATCATTAGATATTCTTTTCTTACTTTACTTCTTCACTTTTTATAGGCTAACTTTCATCTACAAGCATATCTTGACAAACTGAATACAGATTCGTAATTATTATATCATTACTAACATTTTGGATATTCTAACTTATATTTTAGTGCTTGCTACGAAAACTTATCATTAGATATTCTTTTCTTACTTTACTTCTTCACTTTTTATAGGCTAACTTTCATCTACAAGCATATCTTGACAAACTGAATACAGATTCGTAATTATTATATCATTACTAACATTTTGGATATTCTAACTTATATTTTAGTGCTTGCTACGAAAACTTATCATTAGATATTCTTTTCTTACTTTACTTCTTCACTTTTAATAGGCTAACTTTCATCTACAAGCATATCTTGACAAACTGAATACAGATTCGTAATTATTATATCATTACTAACATTTTGGATATTCTAACTTATATTTTAGTGCTTGCTACGAAAACTTATCATTAGATATTCTTTTCTTACTTACTTCTTCACTTTTTATAGGCTAACTTTCATCTACAAGCATATCTTGACAAACTGAATACAGATTCGTAATTATTATATCATTACTAACATTTTGGATATTCTAACTTATATTTTAGTGCTTGCTACGAAAAACTTATCATTAGATATTCTTTTCTTACTTTACTTCTTCACTTTTTATAGGCTAACTTTCATCTACAAGCATATCTTGACAAACTGAATACAGATTCGTAATTATTATATCATTACTAACATTTTGGATATTCTAACTTATATTTTAGTGCTTGCTACGAAAACTTATCATTAGATATTCTTTTCTTACTTTACTTCTTCACTTTTCTATAGGCTAACTTTCATCTACAAGCATATCTTGACAAACTGAATACAGATTCGTAATTATTATATCATTACTAACATTTTGGATATTCTAACTTATATTTTAGTGCTTGCTACGAAAACTTATCATTAGATATTCTTTTCTTACTTTACTTCTTCACTTTTAATAGGCTAACTTTCATCTACAAGCATATCTTGACAAACTGAATACAGATTCGTAATTATTATATCATTACTAACATTTTGGATATTCTAACTTATATTTTAGTGCTTGCTACGAAAACTTATCATTAGATATTCTTTTCTTACTTTACTTCTTCACTTTTTATAGGCTAACTTTCATCTACAAGCATATCTTGACAAACTGAATACAGATTCGTAATTATTATATCATTACTAACATTTTGGATATTCTAACTTATATTTTAGTGCTTGCTACGAAAACTTATCATTAGATATTCTTTTCTTACTTTACTTCTTCACTTTTTATAGGCTAACTTTCATCTACAAGCATATCTTGACAAACCGAATACAGATTCGTAATTATTATATCATTACTAACATTTTGGATATTCTAACTTATATTTTAGTGCTTGGCTACGAAAACTTATCATTAGATATTCTTTTACTTACTTTACTTCTTCACTTTTTATAGGCTAACTTTCATCTACAAAAAACTTATCATTAGATATTCTTTTCTTACTTTACTTCTTCACTTTTTATAGGCTAACTTTCATCTACAAGCATATCTTGACAAACTGAATACAGATTCGTAATTATTATATCATTACTAACATTTTGGATATTCTAACTTATATTTTAGTGCTTGGCTACGAAAACTTATTATTATTATATCATTACTAACATTTTGGATATTCTAACTTATATTTTAGTGCTTGCTACGAAAACTTATCATTAGATATTCTTTTCTTACTTTACTTCTTCACTTTTTATAGGCTAACTTTCATCTACAAGCATATCTTGACAAACTGAATACAGATTCGTAATTATTATATCATTACTAACATTTTGGATATTCTAACTTATATTTTAGTGCATATCTTGACAAACTGAATACAGATTCGTAATTATTATATCATTACTAACATTTTGGATATTCTAACTTATATTTTAGTGCTTGCTACGAAAACTTATCATTAGATATTCTTTTCTTACTTTACTTCTTCACTTTTTATAGGCTAACTTTCATCTACAAGCATATCTTGACAAACTGAATACAGATTCGTAATTATTATATCATTACTAACATTTTGGATATTCTAACTTATATTTTAGTGCTTGCTACGAAAACTTATCATTAGATATTCTTTTCTTACTTTACTTCTTCACTTTTTATAGGCTAACTTTCATCTACAAGCATATCTTGACAAACTGAATACAGATTCGTAATTATTATATCATTACTAACATTTTGGATATTCTAACTTATATTTTAGTGCTTGCTACGAAACTTATCATTAGATATTCTTTTCTTACTTTACTTCTTCACTTTTTATAGGCTAACTTTCATCTACAAGCATATCTTGACAAACTGAATACAGATTCGTAATTATTATATCATTACTAACATTTTGGATTATTCTAACTTATATTTTAGTGCTTGCTACGAAAACTTATCATTAGATATTCTTTTTCTTACTTTACTTCTTCACTTTTTATAGGCTAACTTTCATCTACAAGCATATCTTGACAAACCGAATACAGATTCGTAATTATTATATCATTACTAACATTTTGGATATTCTAACTTATATTTTAGTGCTTGCTACGAAAACTTATCATTAGATATTCTTTTCTACTTACTTCTTCACTTTTTATAGGCTAACTTTCATCTACAAGCATATCTTGACAAACTGAATACAGATTCGTAATTATTATATCATTACTAACATTTTGGATATTCTAACTTATATTTTAGTGCTTGCTACGAAAACTTATCATTAGATATTCTTTTCTTACTTTACTTCTTCACTTTTTAATAGGCTAACTTTCATCTACAAGCATATCTTGACAAACTGAATACAGATTCGTAAGTTATTATATCATTACTAACATTTTGGATATTCTAACTTATATTTTAGTGCTTGCTACGAAAACTTATCATTAGATATTCTTTTCTTACTTTACTTCTTCACTTTTTATAGGCTAACTTTCATCTACAAGCATATCTTGACAAACTGAATACAGATTCGTAATTATTATATCATTACTAACATTTTGGATATTCTAACTTATATTTTAGTGCTTGCTACGAAAACTATCATTAGATATTCTTTTCTTACTTTACTTCTTCACTTTTTATAGGCTAACTTTCATCTACAAGCATATCTTGACAAACTGAATACAGATTCGTAATTATTATATCATTACTAACATTTTGGATATTCTAACTTATATTTTAGTGCTTGCTACGAAAACTTATCATTAGATATTCTTTTCTTACTTTACTTCTTCACTTTTCTATAGGCTAACTTTCATCTACAAGCATATCTTGACAAACTGAATACAGATTCGTAATTATTATATCATTACTAACATTTTGGATATTCTAACTTATATTTTAGTGCTTGCTACGAAAACTTATCATTAGATATTCTTTTCTTACTTTACTTCTTCACTTTTAATAGGCTAACTTTCATCTACAAGCATATCTTGACAAACTGAATACAGATTCGTAATTATTATATCATTACTAACATTTTGGATATTCTAACTTATATTTTAGTGCTTGCTACGAAAACTTATCATTAGATATTCTTTTTCTTACTTTACTTCTTCACTTTTTATAGGCTAACTTTCATCTACAAGCATATCTTGACAAACTGAATACAGATTCGTAATTATTATATCATTACTAACATTTTGGATATTCTAACTTATATTTTAGTGCTTGCTACGAAAACTTATCATTAGATATTCTTTTCTTACTTTACTTCTTCACTTTTTATAGGCTAACTTTCATCTACAAGCATATCTTGACAAACCTGAATACAGATTCGTAATTATTATATCATTACTAACATTTTGGATATTCTAACTTATATTTTAGTGCTTGCTACGAAAACTTATCATTAGATATTCTTTTCTTACTTTACTTCTTCACTTTTTATAGGCTAACTTTCATCTACAAGCATATCTTGACAAACTGAATACAGATTCGTAATTATTATATCATTACTAACATTTTGGATATTCTAACTTATATTTTAGTGCTTGCTACGAAAACTTATCATTAGATATTCTTTTCTTACTTTACTTCTTCACTTTTTATAGGCTAACTTTCATCTACAAGCATATCTTGACAAACTGAATACAGATTCGTAATTATTATATCATTACTAACATTTTGGATATTCTAACTTATATTTTAGTGCTTGCTACGAAAACTTATCATTAGATATTCTTTTCTTACTTTACTTCTTCACTTTTTATAGGCTAACTTTCATCTACAAGCATATCTTGACAAACTGAATACAGATTCGTAATTATTATATCATTACTAACATTTTGGATATTCTAACTTATATTTTAGTGCTTGCTACGAAAACTTATCATTAGATATTCTTTTCTTACTTTACTTCTTCACTTTTTATAGGCTAACTTTCATCTACAAGCATATCTTGACAAACTGAATACAGATTCGTAATTATTATATCATTACTAACATTTTGGATATTCTAACTTATATTTTAGTGCTTGCTACGAAAACTTATCATTAGATATTCTTTTCTTACTTTACTTCTTCACTTTTTATAGGCTAACTTTCATCTACAAGCATATCTTGACAAACTGAATACAGATTCGTAATTATTATATCATTACTAACATTTTGGATATTCTAACTTATATTTTAGTGCTTGCTACGAAAACTTATCATTAGATATTCTTTTCTTACTTTACTTCTTCACTTTTTATAGGCTAACTTTCATCTACAAGCATATCTTGACAAACTGAATACAGATTCGTAATTATTATATCATTACTAACATTTTGGATATTCTAACTTATATTTTAGTGCTTGCTACGAAAACTTATCATTAGATATTCTTTTCTTACTTTACTTCTTCACTTTTTATAGGCTAACTTTCATCTACAAGCATATCTTGACAAACTGAATACAGATTCGTAATTATTATATCATTACTAACATTTTGGATATTCTAACTTATATTTTAGTGCTTGCTACGAAAACTTATCATTAGATATTCTTTTCTTACTTTACTTCTTCACTTTTTATAGGCTAACTTTCATCTACAAGCATATCTTGACAAACTGAATACAGATTCGTAATTATTATATCATTACTAACATTTTGGATATTCTAACTTATATTTTAGTGCTTGCTACGAAAACTTATCATTAGATATTCTTTTCTTACTTTACTTCTTCACTTTTTATAGGCTAACTTTCATCTACAAGCATATCTTGACAAACTGAATACAGATTCGTAATTATTATATCATTACTAACATTTTGGATATTCTAACTTATATTTTAGTGCTTGCTACGAAAACTTATCATTAGATATTCTTTTCTTACTTTACTTCTTCACTTTTTATAGGCTAACTTTCATCTACAAGCATATCTTGACAAACTGAATACAGATTCGTAATTATTATATCATTACTAACATTTTGGATATTCTAACTTATATTTTAGTGCTTGCTACGAAAACTTATCATTAGATATTCTTTTCTTACTTTACTTCTTCACTTTTTATAGGCTAACTTTCATCTACAAGCATATCTTGACAAACTGAATACAGATTCGTAATTATTATATCATTACTAACATTTTGGATATTCTAACTTATATTTTAGTGCTTGCTACGAAAACTTATCATTAGATATTCTTTTCTTACTTTACTTCTTCACTTTTTATAGGCTAACTTTCATCTACAAGCATATCTTGACAAACCGAATACAGATTCGTTTTAGTGACATTATTACTAACATTTTGGATATTCTAACTTATATTTTAGTGCTTGCTACGAAAACTTATCATTAGATATTCTTTTCTTACTTTACTTCTTCACTTTTTATAGGCTAACTTTCATCTACAAGCATATCTTGACAAACCGAATACAGATTCGTTTTAGTGACATTATTACTAACATTTTGGATATTCTAACTTATATTTTAGTGCTTGCTACGAAAACTTATCATTAGATATTCTTTTCTTACTTTACTTCTTCACTTTTTATAGGCTAACTTTCATCTACAAGCATATCTTGACAAACTGAATACAGATTCGTAATTATTATATCATTACTAACATTTTGGATATTCTAACTTATATTTTAGTGCTTGCTACGAAAACTTATCATTAGATATTCTTTTCTTACTTTACTTCTTCACTTTTCTATAGGCTAACTTTCATCTACAAGCATATCTTGACAAACTGAATACAGATTCGTAATTATTATATCATTACTAACATTTTGGATATTCTAACTTATATTTTAGTGCTTGCTACGAAAACTTATCATTAGATATTCTTTTCTTACTTTACTTCTTCACTTTTTATAGGCTAACTTTCATCTACAAGCATATCTTGACAAACTGAATACAGATTCGTAATTATTATATCATTACTAACATTTTGGATATTCTAACTTATATTTTAGTGCTTGCTACGAAAACTTATCATTAGATATTCTTTTCTTACTTTACTTCTTCACTTTTCTATAGGCTAACTTTCATCTACAAGCATATCTTGACAAACTGAATACAGATTCGTAATTATTATATCATTACTAACATTTTGGATATTCTAACTTATATTTTAGTGCTTGCTACGAAAACTTATCATTAGATATTCTTTTCTTACTTTACTTCTTCACTTTTTATAGGCTAACTTTCAATCTACAAGCATATCTTGACAAACTGAATACAGATTCGTAATTATTATATCATTACTAACATTTTGGATATTCTAACTTATATTTTAGTGCTTGCTACGAAAACTTATCATTAGATATTCTTTTCTTACTTTACTTCTTCACTTTTTATAGGCTAACTTTCATCTACAAGCATATCTTGACAAACTGAATACAGATTCGTAATTATTATATCATTACTAACATTTTGGATATTCTAACTTATATTTTAGTGCTTGCTACGAAAACTTATCATTAGATATTCTTTTCTTACTTTACTTCTTCACTTTTCTATAGGCTAACTTTCATCTACAAGCATATCTTGACAAACTGAATACAGATTCGTAATTATTATATCATTACTAACATTTTGGATATTCTAACTTATATTTTAGTGCTTGCTACGAAAACTTATCATTAGATATTCTTTTCTTACTTTACTTCTTCACTTTTTTATAGGCTAACTTTCATCTACAAGCATATCTTGACAAACCGAATACAGATTCGTTTTAAGTGACATTATTACTAACATTTTGGATATTCTAACTTATATTTTTAGTGCTTGCTACGAAAACTTATCATTAGATATTCTTTTCTTACTTTACTTCTTCACTTTTTTATAGGCTAACTTTCATCTACAAGCATATCTTGACAAACTGAATACAGATTCGTAATTATTATATCATTACTAACATTTTGGATATTCTAACTTATATTTTAGTGCTTGCTACGAAAACTTATCATTAGATATTCTTTTCTTACTTTACTTCTTCACTTTTTATAGGCTAACTTTCATCTACAAGCATATCTTGACAAACTGAATACAGATTCGTAATTATTATATCATTACTAACATTTTGGATATTCTAACTTATATTTTAGTGCTTGCTACGAAAACTTATCATTAGATATTTCTTTTCTTACTTTACTTCTTCACTTTTTATAGGCTAACTTTCATCTACAAGCATATCTTGACAAACTGAATACAGATTTCGTAATTATTATATCATTACTAACATTTTGGATATTCTAACTTATATTTTAGTGCTTGCTACGAAAACTTATCATTAGATATTCTTTTCTTACTTTACTTCTTCACTTTTCTATAGGCTAACTTTCATCTACAAGCATATCTTGACAAACCTGAATACAGATTCGTAATTATTATATCATTACTAACATTTTGGATATTCTAACTTATATTTTAGTGCTTGCTACGAAAACTTATCATTAGATATTCTTTTCTTACTTTACTTCTTCACTTTTTATAGGCTAACTTTCATCTACAAGCATATCTTGACAAACTGAATACAGATTCGTAATTATTATATCATTACTAACATTTTGGATATTCTAACTTATATTTTAGTGCTTGCTACGAAAACTTATCATTAGATATTCTTTTCTTACTTTACTTCTTCACTTTTATAGGCTAACTTTCATCTACAAGCATATCTTGACAAACTGAATACAGATTCGTAATTATTATATCATTACTAACATTTTGGATATTCTAACTTATATTTTAGTGCTTGCTACGAAAACTTATCATTAGATATTCTTTTCTTACTTTACTTCTTCACTTTTCTATAGGCTAACTTTCATCTACAAGCATATCTTGACAAACTGAATACAGATTCGTAATTATTATATCATTACTAACATTTTGGATATTCTAACTTATATTTTAGTGCTTGCTACGAAAACTTATCATTAGATATTCTTTTCTTACTTTACTTCTTCACTTTTTATAGGCTAACTTTCATCTACAAGCATATCTTGACAAACCGAATACAGATTCGTTTTAGTGACATTATTACTAACATTTTGGATATTCTAACTTATATTTTAGTGCTTGCTACGAAAACTTATCATTAGATATTCTTTTCTTACTTTACTTCTTCACTTTTTATAGGCTAACTTTCATCTACAAGCATATCTTGACAAACTGAATACAGATTCGTAATTATTATATCATTACTAACATTTTGGATATTCTAACTTATATTTTAGTGCTTGCTACGAAAACTTATCATTAGATATTCTTTTCTTACTTTACTTCTTCACTTTTCTATAGGCTAACTTTCATCTACAAGCATATCTTGACAAACTGAATACAGATTCGTAATTATTATATCATTACTAACATTTTGGATATTCTAACTTATATTTTAGTGCTTGCTACGAAAACTTATCATTAGATATTCTTTTCTTACTTTACTTCTTCACTTTTTATAGGCTAACTTTCATCTACAAGCATATCTTGACAAACTGAATACAGATTCGTAATTATTATATCATTACTAACATTTTGGATATTCTAACTTATATTTTAGTGCTTGCTACGAAAACTTATCATTAGATATTCTTTTCTTACTTTACTTCTTCACTTTTTATAGGCTAACTTTCATCTACAAGCATATCTTGACAAACCGAATACAGATTCGTTTTAGTGACATTATTACTAACATTTTTGGATATTCTAACTTATATTTTAGTGCTTGCTACGAAAACTTATCATTAGATATTCTTTTCTTACTTTACTTCTTCACTTTTTATAGGCTAACTTTCATCTACAAGCATATCTTGACAAACCGAATACAGATTCGTTTAGTGACATTATTACTAACATTTTGGATATTCTAACTTATATTTTAGTGCTTGCTACGAAAACTTATCATTAGATATTCTTTTCTTACTTTACTTCTTCACTTTTTATAGGCTAACTTTCATCTACAAGCATATCTTGACAAACTGAATACAGATTCGTAATTATTATATCATTACTAACATTTTGGATATTCTAACTTATATTTTAGTGCTTGCTACGAAAACTTATCATTAGATATTCTTTTCTTACTTTACTTCTTCACTTTTCTATAGGCTAACTTTCATCTACAAGCATATCTTGACAAACTGAATACAGATTCGTAATTATTATATCATTACTAACATTTTGGATATTCTAACTTATATTTTAGTGCTTGCTACGAAAACTTATCATTAGATATTCTTTTCTTACTTTACTTCTTCACTTTTTATAGGCTAACTTTCATCTACAAGCATATCTTGACAAACTGAATACAGATTCGTAATTATTATATCATTACTAACATTTTGGATATTCTAACTTATATTTTAGTGCTTGCTACGAAAACTTATCATTAGATATTCTTTTCTTACTTTACTTCTTCACTTTTTATAGGCTAACTTTCATCTACAAGCATATCTTGACAAACCGAATACAGATTCGTTTTAGTGACATTATTACTAACATTTTGGATATTCTAACTTATATTTTAGTGCTTGCTACGAAAACTTATCATTAGATATTCTTTTCTTACTTTACTTCTTCACTTTTTATAGGCTAACTTTCATCTACAAGCATATCTTGACAAACCGAATACAGATTCGTTTTAGTGACATTATTACTAACATTTTGGATATTCTAACTTATATTTTAGTGCTTGCTACGAAAAACTTATCATTAGATATTCTTTTCTTACTTTACCTTCTTCACTTTTTATAGGCTAACTTTCATCTACAAGCATATCTTGACAAACTGAATACAGATTCGTAATTATTATATCATTACTAACATTTTGGATATTCTAACTTATATTTTAGTGCTTGCTACGAAAACTTATCATTAGATATTCTTTTCTTACTTTACTTCTTCACTTTTTATAGGCTAACTTTCATCTACAAGCATATCTTGACAAACTGAATACAGATTCGTAATTATTATATCATTACTAACATTTTGGATATTCTAACTTATATTTTAGTGCTTGCTACGAAAACTTATCATTAGATATTCTTTTCTTACTTTACTTCTTCACTTTTTATAGGCTAACTTTCATCTACAAGCATATCTTGACAAACTGAATACAGATTCGTAATTATTATATCATTACTAACATTTTGGATATTCTAACTTATATTTTAGTGCTTGCTACGAAAACTTATCATTAGATATTCTTTTCTTACTTTACTTCTTCACTTTTTATAGGCTAACTTTCATCTACAAGCATATCTTGACAAACTGAATACAGATTCGTAATTATTATATCATTACTAACATTTTGGATATTCTAACTTATATTTTAGTGCTTGCTACGAAAACTTATCATTAGATATTCTTTTCTTACTTTACTTCTTCACTTTTTATAGGCTAACTTTCATCTACAAGCATATCTTGACAAACTGAATACAGATTCGTAATTATTATATCATTACTAACATTTTGGATATTCTAACTTATATTTTAGTGCTTGCTACGAAAACTTATCATTAGATATTCTTTTCTTACTTTACTTCTTCACTTTTTATAGGCTAACTTTCATCTACAAGCATATCTTGACAAACTGAATACAGATTCGTAATTATTATATCATTACTAACATTTTGGATATTCTAACTTATATTTTAGTGCTTGCTACGAAAACTTATCATTAGATATCTTTTCTTACTTTACTTCTTCACTTTTTATAGGCTAACTTTCATCTACAAGCATATCTTGACAAACTGAATACAGATTCGTAATTATTATATCATTACTAACATTTTGGATATTCTAACTTATATTTTAGTGCTTGCTACGAAAACTTATCATTAGATATTCTTTTCTTACTTTACTTCTTCACTTTTTATAGGCTAACTTTCATCTACAAGCATATCTTGACAAACTGAATACAGATTCGTAATTATTATATCATTACTAACATTTTGGATATTCTAACTTATATTTTAGTGCTTGCTACGAAAACTTATCATTAGATATTCTTTCTTACTTTACTTCTTCACTTTTTATAGGCTAACTTTCATCTACAAGCATATCTTGACAAACTGAATACAGATTCGTAATTATTATATCATTACTAACATTTTGGATATTCTAACTTATATTTTAGTGCTTGCTACGAAAACTTATCATTAGATATTCTTTTCTTACTTTACTTCTTCACTTTTTATAGGCTAACTTTCATCTACAAGCATATCTTGACAAACTGAAT
>CAMPDV010005470.1:0-29816 GCA_946699065.1 Loxodes magnus
AGATAAATGAACCGATTAGCTAAATGGGACCCCCGCGTCTAATATATATGAATTGCTATAAAACTGACATAAAAAAGCTGCGAATAAAAGTAATGCTAATCGAATGAAATATGAATTTGCAAATAAATTGACAAAGAAAGATAATGAAATAAAAATAGTGGTACTCCCGAGTCTAATGAACGAAAACACAAGAAAATTAAAATATTGTAATGGCAGAATAAAGAAAGTAAAGTAATAAATATGCAAAATTAGTAATAAAAATAAAATAAAGTCAATAAATAATTTAAATCGAATAATAAAACTGCAATAAAAATGATATATAAAATTTTGAGTATAAAAGTGCTTGAAGAATGAAAAATAAGAATCAAAACATTAATAAAGTCACAAGCGTAATATGTATATATTAAGAAGAAATGAAAAATAAAGTATATCGTAATGAATGAATAAATGATACGAAAAACAACAGATAAATGTAAAATAAATGATAAATGTAATGAAATAAATATAAAAAAACATGTGAATGAGGATAATAAAAAATGTTAAAATAGGATATGAAAGAGGATAAACGAGGGTGAACGGGTTACGTTTTCTGTACGAGAAATAGGATTTGATTAGGCCATAGAAGTTGATTAAAGTAAAGCAAAAAAGATTATTGCATAAAGGAGCAACACGCATAACATTAAAATAGAATAATATGATATAAAATAATATAAAAAACAAGTTAAATAAGAATTAGAAAGTGAGAAATATGAAAAATAAATAGCAATGCCAAAAAGATAAAAATAAATGTCATAATTTGTATATAAAAAAAGCACAGAATAAGAAATAAGCCTCGTGAGTATAATAAATATGACTGAAAAAAGACAACAAACATAAAAAATATTGTTCCAGAGTCTAAAAGATATGATTGATATGAAAGACATAGATAAATGAACCGATTAGCTAAATGGGACCCCCGCGTCTAATATATATGAATTGCTATAAAACTGACATAAAAAAGCTGCGAATAAAAGTAATGCTAATCGAATGAAATATGAATTTGCAAATAAATTGACAAAGAAAGATAATGAAATAAAAATAGTGGTACTCCCGAGTCTAATGAACGAAAACACAAGAAAATTAAAATATTGAAATGGCAGAATAAAGAAAGTAAAGTAATAAATATGCAAAATTAGTAATAAAAATAAAATAAAGTCAATAAATAATTTAAATCGAATAATAAAACTGCAATAAAAATGATATATAAAATTTTGAGTATAAAAGTGCTTGAAGAATGAAAAATAAGAATCAAAACATTAATAAAGTCACAAGCGTAATATGTATATATTAAGAAGAAATGAAAAATAAAGTATATCGTAATGAATGAATAAATGATACGAAAAACAACAGATAAATGTAAAATAAATGATAAATGTAATGAAATAAATATAAAAAAAACATGTGAATGAGGATAATAAAAAATGTTAAAATAGGATATGAAAGAGGATAAACGAGGGTGAACGGGTTACGTTTTCTGTACGAGAAATAGGATTTGATTAGGCCATAGAAGTTGATTAAAGTAAAGCAAAAAAGATTATTGCATAAAGGAGCAACACGCATAACATTAAAATAGAATAATATGATATAAAATAATATAAAAAACAAGTTAAATAAGAATTAGAAAGTGAGAAATATGAAAAATAAATAGCAATGCCAAAAAGATAAAAATAAATGTCATAATTTGTATATAAAAAAGCACAGAATAAGAAATAAGCCTCGTGAGTATAATAAATATGACTGAAAAAAGACAACAAACATAAAAAATATTGTTCCAGAGTCTAAAAGATATGATTGATATGAAAGACATAGATAAATGAACCGATTAGCTAAATGGGACCCCCGCGTCTAATATATATGAATTGCTATAAAACTGACATAAAAAAGCTGCGAATAAAAGTAATGCTAATCGAATGAAATATGAATTTGCAAATAAATTGACAAAGAAAGATAATGAAATAAAAATAGTGGTACTCCCGAGTCTAATGAACGAAAACACAAGAAAATTAAAATATTGAAATGGCAGAATAAAGAAAGTAAAGTAATAAATATGCAAAATTAGTAATAAAAATAAAATAAAGTCAATAAATAATTTAAATCGAATAATAAAACTGCAATAAAAATGATATATAAAAATTTTGAGTATAAAAGTGCTTGAAGAATGAAAAATAAGAATCAAAACATTAATAAAGTCACAAGCGTAATATGTATATATTAAGAAGAAATGAAAAATAAAGTATATCGTAATGAATGAATAAATGATACGAAAAACAACAGATAAATGTAAAATAAATGATAAATGTAATGAAATAAATATAAAAAAACATGTGAATGAGGATAATAAAAAATGTTAAAATAGGATATGAAAGAGGATAAACGAGGGTGAACGGGTTACGTTTTCTGTACGAGAAATAGGATTTGATTAGGCCATAGAAGTTGATTAAAGTAAAGCAAAAAAGATTATTGCATAAAGGAGCAACACGCATAACATTAAAATAGAATAATATGATATAAAATAATATAAAAAACAAGTTAAATAAGAATTAGAAAGTGAGAAATATGAAAAATAAATAGCAATGCCAAAAAGATAAAAATAAATGTCATAATTTGTATATAAAAAAGCACAGAATAAGAAATAAGCCTCGTGAGTATAATAAATATGACTGAAAAAAGACAACAAACATAAAAAATATTGTTCCAGAGTCTAAAGATATGATTGATATGAAAGACATAGATAAATGAACCGATTAGCTAAATGGGACCCCCGCGTCTAATATATATGAATTGCTATAAAACTGACATAAAAAAGCTGCGAATAAAAGTAATGCTAATCGAATGAAATATGAATTTGCAAATAAATTGACAAAGAAAGATAATGAAATAAAAATAGTGGTACTCCCGAGTCTAATGAACGAAAACACAAGAAAATTAAAATATTGAAATGGCAGAATAAAGAAAGTAAAGTAATAAATATGCAAAATTAGTAATAAAAAATAAAATAAAGTCAATAAATAATTTAAATCGAATAATAAAACTGCAATAAAAATGATATATAAAATTTTGAGTATAAAAGTGCTTGAAGAATGAAAAATAAGAATCAAAACATTAATAAAGTCACAAGCGTAATATGTATATATTAAGAAGAAATGAAAAATAAAGTATATCGTAATGAATGAATAAATGATACGAAAAACAACAGATAAATGTAAAATAAATGATAAATGTAATGAAATAAATATAAAAAAAACATGTGAATGAGGATAATAAAAAATGTTAAAATAGGATATGAAAGAGGATAAACGAGGGTGAACGGGTTACGTTTTCTGTACGAGAAATAGGATTTGATTAGGCCATAGAAGTTGATTAAAGTAAAGCAAAAAAGATTATTGCATAAAGGAGCAACACGCATAACATTAAAATAGAATAATATGATATAAAATAATATAAAAAACAAGTTAAATAAGAATTAGAAAGTGAGAAATATGAAAAATAAATAGCAATGCCAAAAAGATAAAAATAAATGTCATAATTTGTATATAAAAAAGCACAGAATAAGAAATAAGCCTCGTGAGTATAATAAATATGACTGAAAAAAGACAACAAACATAAAAAATATTGTTCCAGAGTCTAAAGATATGATTGATATGAAAGACATAGATAAATGAACCGATTAGCTAAATGGGACCCCCGCGTCTAATATATATGAATTGCTATAAAACTGACATAAAAAAGCTGCGAATAAAAGTAATGCTAATCGAATGAAATATGAATTTGCAAATAAATTGACAAAGAAAGATAATGAAATAAAAATAGTGGTACTCCCGAGTCTAATGAACGAAAACACAAGAAAATTAAAATATTGAAATGGCAGAATAAAGAAAGTAAAGTAATAAATATGCAAAATTAGTAATAAAAATAAAATAAAGTCAATAAATAATTTAAATCGAATAATAAAACTGCAATAAAAATGATATATAAAAATTTTGAGTATAAAAGTGCTTGAAGAATGAAAAATAAGAATCAAAACATTAATAAAGTCACAAGCGTAATATGTATATATTAAGAAGAAATGAAAAATAAAGTATATCGTAATGAATGAATAAATGATACGAAAAACAACAGATAAATGTAAAATAAATGATAAATGTAATGAAATAAATATAAAAAAACATGTGAATGAGGATAATAAAAAATGTTAAAATAGGATATGAAAGAGGATAAACGAGGGTGAACGGGTTACGTTTTCTGTACGAGAAATAGGATTTGATTAGGCCATAGAAGTTGATTAAAGTAAAGCAAAAAAGATTATTGCATAAAGGAGCAACACGCATAACATTAAAATAGAATAATATGATATAAAATAATATAAAAAACAAGTTAAATAAGAATTAGAAAGTGAGAAATATGAAAAATAAATAGCAATGCCAAAAAGATAAAAATAAATGTCATAATTTGTATATAAAAAAGCACAGAATAAGAAATAAGCCTCGTGAGTATAATAAATATGACTGAAAAAAGACAACAAACATAAAAAATATTGTTCCAGAGTCTAAAAGATATGATTGATATGAAAGACATAGATAAATGAACCGATTAGCTAAATGGGACCCCCGCGTCTAATATATATGAATTGCTATAAAACTGACATAAAAAAGCTGCGAATAAAAGTAATGCTAATCGAATGAAATATGAATTTGCAAATAAATTGACAAAGAAAGATAATGAAATAAAAATAGTGGTACTCCCGAGTCTAATGAACGAAAACACAAGAAAATTAAAATATTGAAATGGCAGAATAAAGAAAGTAAAGTAATAAATATGCAAAATTAGTAATAAAAATAAAATAAAGTCAATAAATAATTTAAATCGAATAATAAAACTGCAATAAAAATGATATATAAAATTTTGAGTATAAAAGTGCTTGAAGAATGAAAAATAAGAATCAAAACATTAATAAAGTCACAAGCGTAATATGTATATATTAAGAAGAAATGAAAAATAAAGTATATCGTAATGAATGAATAAATGATACGAAAAACAACAGATAAATGTAAAATAAATGATAAATGTAATGAAATAAATATAAAAAAACATGTGAATGAGGATAATAAAAAATGTTAAAATAGGATATGAAAGAGGATAAACGAGGGTGAACGGGTTACGTTTTCTGTACGAGAAATAGGATTTGATTAGGCCATAGAAGTTGATTAAAGTAAAGCAAAAAAGATTATTGCATAAAGGAGCAACACGCATAACATTAAAATAGAATAATATGATATAAAATAATATAAAAAACAAGTTAAATAAGAATTAGAAAGTGAGAAATATGAAAAATAAATAGCAATGCCAAAAAGATAAAAATAAATGTCATAATTTGTATATAAAAAAGCACAGAATAAGAAATAAGCCTCGTGAGTATAATAAATATGACTGAAAAAAGACAACAAACATAAAAAATATTGTTCCAGAGTCTAAAAGATATGATTGATATGAAAGACATAGATAAATGAACCGATTAGCTAAATGGGACCCCCGCGTCTAATATATATGAATTGCTATAAAACTGACATAAAAAAGCTGCGAATAAAAGTAATGCTAATCGAATGAAATATGAATTTGCAAATAAATTGACAAAGAAAGATAATGAAATAAAAATAGTGGTACTCCCGAGTCTAATGAACGAAAACACAAGAAAATTAAAATATTGAAATGGCAGAATAAAGAAAGTAAAGTAATAAATATGCAAAATTAGTAATAAAAATAAAATAAAGTCAATAAATAATTTAAATCGAATAATAAAACTGCAATAAAAATGATATATAAAATTTTGAGTATAAAAGTGCTTGAAGAATGAAAAATAAGAATCAAAACATTAATAAAGTCACAAGCGTAATATGTATATATTAAGAAGAAATGAAAAATAAAGTATATCGTAATGAATGAATAAATGATACGAAAAACAACAGATAAATGTAAAATAAATGATAAATGTAATGAAATAAATATAAAAAAACATGTGAATGAGGATAATAAAAAATGTTAAAATAGGATATGAAAGAGGATAAACGAGGGTGAACGGGTTACGTTTTCTGTACGAGAAATAGGATTTGATTAGGCCATAGAAGTTGATTAAAGTAAAGCAAAAAAGATTATTGCATAAAGGAGCAACACGCATAACATTAAAATAGAATAATATGATATAAAATAATATAAAAAACAAGTTAAATAAGAATTAGAAAGTGAGAAATATGAAAAATAAATAGCAATGCCAAAAAGATAAAAATAAATGTCATAATTTGTATATAAAAAAGCACAGAATAAGAAATAAGCCTCGTGAGTATAATAAATATGACTGAAAAAAGACAACAAACATAAAAAATATTGTTCCAGAGTCTAAAAGATATGATTGATATGAAAGACATAGATAAATGAACCGATTAGCTAAATGGGACCCCCGCGTCTAATATATATGAATTGCTATAAAACTGACATAAAAAAGCTGCGAATAAAAGTAATGCTAATCGAATGAAATATGAATTTGCAAATAAATTGACAAAGAAAGATAATGAAATAAAAATAGTGGTACTCCCGAGTCTAATGAACGAAAACACAAGAAAATTAAAATATTGAAATGGCAGAATAAAGAAAGTAAAGTAATAAATATGCAAAATTAGTAATAAAAATAAAATAAAGTCAATAAATAATTTAAATCGAATAATAAAACTGCAATAAAAATGATATATAAAATTTTGAGTATAAAAGTGCTTGAAGAATGAAAAATAAGAATCAAAACATTAATAAAGTCACAAGCGTAATATGTATATATTAAGAAGAAATGAAAAATAAAGTATATCGTAATGAATGAATAAATGATACGAAAAACAACAGATAAATGTAAAATAAATGATAAATGTAATGAAATAAATATAAAAAAACATGTGAATGAGGATAATAAAAAATGTTAAAATAGGATATGAAAGAGGATAAACGAGGGTGAACGGGTTACGTTTTCTGTACGAGAAATAGGATTTGATTAGGCCATAGAAGTTGATTAAAGTAAAGCAAAAAAGATTATTGCATAAAGGAGCAACACGCATAACATTAAAATAGAATAATATGATATAAAATAATATAAAAAACAAGTTAAATAAGAATTAGAAAGTGAGAAATATGAAAAATAAATAGCAATGCCAAAAAGATAAAAATAAATGTCATAATTTGTATATAAAAAAGCACAGAATAAGAAATAAGCCTCGTGAGTATAATAAATATGACTGAAAAAAGACAACAAACATAAAAAATATTGTTCCAGAGTCTAAAAGATATGATTGATATGAAAGACATAGATAAATGAACCGATTAGCTAAATGGGACCCCCGCGTCTAATATATATGAATTGCTATAAAACTGACATAAAAAAGCTGCGAATAAAAGTAATGCTAATCGAATGAAATATGAATTTGCAAATAAATTGACAAAGAAAGATAATGAAATAAAAATAGTGGTACTCCCGAGTCTAATGAACGAAAACACAAGAAAATTAAAATATTGAAATGGCAGAATAAAGAAAGTAAAGTAATAAATATGCAAAATTAGTAATAAAAATAAAATAAAGTCAATAAATAATTTAAATCGAATAATAAAACTGCAATAAAAATGATATATAAAATTTTGAGTATAAAAGTGCTTGAAGAATGAAAAATAAGAATCAAAACATTAATAAAGTCACAAGCGTAATATGTATATATTAAGAAGAAATGAAAAATAAAGTATATCGTAATGAATGAATAAATGATACGAAAAACAACAGATAAATGTAAAATAAATGATAAATGTAATGAAATAAATATAAAAAAACATGTGAATGAGGATAATAAAAAATGTTAAAATAGGATATGAAAGAGGATAAACGAGGGTGAACGGGTTACGTTTTCTGTACGAGAAATAGGATTTGATTAGGCCATAGAAGTTGATTAAAGTAAAGCAAAAAAGATTATTGCATAAAGGAGCAACACGCATAACATTAAAATAGAATAATATGATATAAAATAATATAAAAAACAAGTTAAATAAGAATTAGAAAGTGAGAAATATGAAAAATAAATAGCAATGCCAAAAAGATAAAAATAAATGTCATAATTTGTATATAAAAAAGCACAGAATAAGAAATAAGCCTCGTGAGTATAATAAATATGACTGAAAAAAGACAACAAACATAAAAAATATTGTTCCAGAGTCTAAAAGATATGATTGATATGAAAGACATAGATAAATGAACCGATTAGCTAAATGGGACCCCCGCGTCTAATATATATGAATTGCTATAAAACTGACATAAAAAAGCTGCGAATAAAAGTAATGCTAATCGAATGAAATATGAATTTGCAAATAAATTGACAAAGAAAGATAATGAAATAAAAATAGTGGTACTCCCGAGTCTAATGAACGAAAACACAAGAAAATTAAAATATTGAAATGGCAGAATAAAGAAAGTAAAGTAATAAATATGCAAAATTAGTAATAAAAATAAAATAAAGTCAATAAATAATTTAAATCGAATAATAAAACTGCAATAAAAATGATATATAAAATTTTGAGTATAAAAGTGCTTGAAGAATGAAAAATAAGAATCAAAACATTAATAAAGTCACAAGCGTAATATGTATATATTAAGAAGAAATGAAAAATAAAGTATATCGTAATGAATGAATAAATGATACGAAAAACAACAGATAAATGTAAAATAAATGATAAATGTAATGAAATAAATATAAAAAAACATGTGAATGAGGATAATAAAAAATGTTAAAATAGGATATGAAAGAGGATAAAAGAGTCTTGCAATCAATTATGTAAAGTTATACTAGAAGAGATATTTTTGATTATATTAGCATGAAAAGTGAAGAAGAAAAGTAAGAAAAAGAGTCTTGCAATCAGTTATGTAAAGTTATACTAGAAGAGATATTTTTGATTATATTTGCATGAAAAGTGAAGAAGAAAAGTAAGAAAAAGAGTCTTGCAATCAGTTATGTAAAGTTATACTAGAAGAGATATTTTTGATTATATTTGCATGAAAAGTGAAGAAGAAAAGTAAGAAAAAGAGTCTTGCAATCAGTTATGTAAAGTTATACTAGAAGAGATATTTTTGATTATATTAGCATGAAAAGTGAAGAAGAAAAGTAAGAAAAAGAGTCTTGCAATCAGTTATGTAAAGTTATACTAGAAGAGATATTTTTGATTATATTAGCATGAAAAGTGAAGAAGAAAAGTAAGAAAAAGAGTCTTGCAATCAGTTATGTAAAGTTATACTAGAAGAGATATTTTTGATTATATTAGCATGAAAAGTGAAGAAGAAAAGTAAGAAAAAGAGTCTTGCAATCAGTTATGTAAAGTTATACTAGAAGAGATATTTTTGATTATATTTGCATGAAAAGTGAAGAAGAAAAGTAAGAAAAAGAGTCTTGCAATCAGTTATGTAAAGTTATACTAGAAGAGATATTTTTGATTATATTTGCATGAAAAGTGAAGAAGAAAAGTAAGAAAAAGAGTCTTGCAATCAGTTATGTAAAGTTATACTAGAAGAGATATTTTTGATTATATTTGCATGAAAAGTGAAGAAGAAAAGTAAGAAAAAGAGTCTTGCAATCAGTTATGTAAAGTTATACTAGAAGAGATATTTTTGATTATATTTGCATGAAAAGTGAAGAAGAAAAGTAAGAAAAAGAGTCTTGCAATCAGTTATGTAAAGTTATACTAGAAGAGATATTTTTGATTATATTTGCATGAAAAGTGAAGAAGAAAAGTAAGAAAAAGAGTCTTGCAATCAGTTATGTAAAGTTATACTAGAAGAGATATTTTTGATTATATTTGCATGAAAAGTGAAGAAGAAAAGTAAGAAAAAGAGTCTTGCAATCAGTTATGTAAAGTTATACTAGAAGAGATATTTTTGATTATATTAGCATGAAAAGTGAAGAAGAAAAGTAAGAAAAAGAGTCTTGCAATCAGTTATGTAAAGTTATACTAGAAGAGATATTTTTGATTATATTTGCATGAAAAGTGAAGAAGAAAAGTAAGAAAAAGAGTCTTGCAATCAGTTATGTAAAGTTATACTAGAAGAGATATTTTTGATTATATTAGCATGAAAAGTGAAGAAGAAAAGTAAGAAAAAGAGTCTTGCAATCAGTTATGTAAAGTTATACTAGAAGAGATATTTTTGATTATATTAGCATGAAAAGTGAAGAAGAAAAGTAAGAAAAAGAGTCTTGCAATCAGTTATGTAAAGTTATACTAGAAGAGATATTTTTGATTATATTTGCATGAAAAGTGAAGAAGAAAAGTAAGAAAAAGAGTCTTGCAATCAGTTATGTAAAGTTATACTAGAAGAGATATTTTTGATTATATTTGCATGAAAAGTGAAGAAGAAAAGTAAGAAAAAGAGTCTTGCAATCAGTTATGTAAAGTTATACTAGAAGAGATATTTTTGATTATATTTGCATGAAAAGTGAAGAAGAAAAGTAAGAAAAAGAGTCTTGCAATCAGTTATGTAAAGTTATACTAGAAGAGATATTTTTGATTATATTTGCATGAAAAGTGAAGAAGAAAAGTAAGAAAAAGAGTCTTGCAATCAGTTATGTAAAGTTATACTAGAAGAGATATTTTTGATTATATTAGCATGAAAAGTGAAGAAGAAAAGTAAGAAAAAGAGTCTTGCAATCAGTTATGTAAAGTTATACTAGAAGAGATATTTTTGATTATATTTGCATGAAAAGTGAAGAAGAAAAGTAAGAAAAAGAGTCTTGCAATCAGTTATGTAAAGTTATACTAGAAGAGATATTTTTGATTATATTTGCATGAAAAGTGAAGAAGAAAAGTAAGAAAAAGAGTCTTGCAATCAGTTATGTAAAGTTATACTAGAAGAGATATTTTTGATTATATTTGCATGAAAAGTGAAGAAGAAAAGTAAGAAAAAGAGTCTTGCAATCAGTTATGTAAAGTTATACTAGAAGAGATATTTTTGATTATATTTGCATGAAAAGTGAAGAAGAAAAGTAAGTAAAGAGTCTTGCAATCAGTTATGTAAAGTTATACTAGAAGAGATATTTTTGATTATATTAGCATGAAAAGTGAAGAAGAAAAGTAAGAAAAAGAGTCTTGCAATCAGTTATGTAAAGTTATACTAGAAGAGATATTTTTGATTATATTAGCATGAAAAGTGAAGAAGAAAAGTAAGAAAAAGAGTCTTGCAATCAGTTATGTAAAGTTATACTAGAAGAGATATTTTTGATTATATTTGCATGAAAAGTGAAGAAGAAAAGTAAGAAAAAGAGTCTTGCAATCAGTTATGTAAAGTTATACTAGAAGAGATATTTTTGATTATATTTGCATGAAAAGTGAAGAAGAAAAGTAAGAAAAAGAGTCTTGCAATCAGTTATGTAAAGTTATACTAGAAGAGATATTTTTGATTATATTTGCATGAAAAGTGAAGAAGAAAAGTAAGAAAAAGAGTCTTGCAATCAGTTATGTAAAGTTATACTAGAAGAGATATTTTTGATTATATTAGCATGAAAAGTGAAGAAGAAAAGTAAGAAAAAGAGTCTTGCAATCAGTTATGTAAAGTTATACTAGAAGAGATATTTTTGATTATATTTGCATGAAAAGTGAAGAAGAAAAGTAAGAAAAAGAGTCTTGCAATCAGTTATGTAAAGTTATACTAGAAGAGATATTTTTGATTATATTTGCATGAAAAGTGAAGAAGAAAAGTAAGAAAAAGAGTCTTGCAATCAGTTATGTAAAGTTATACTAGAAGAGATATTTTTGATTATATTTGCATGAAAAGTGAAGAAGAAAAGTAAGAAAAAGAGTCTTGCAATCAGTTATGTAAAGTTATACTAGAAGAGATATTTTTGATTATATTTGCATGAAAAGTGAAGAAGAAAAGTAAGAAAAAGTGTCTTGCAATCAGTTATGTAAAGTTATACTAGAAGAGATATTTTTGATTATATTAGCATGAAAAGTGAAGAAGAAAAGTAAGAAAAAGAGTCTTGCAATCAGTTATGTAAAGTTATACTAGAAGAGATATTTTTGATTATATTAGCATGAAAAGTGAAGAAGAAAAGTAAGAAAAAGTGTCTTGCAATCAGTTATGTAAAGTTATACTAGAAGAGATATTTTTGATTATATTTGCATGAAAAGTGAAGAAGAAAAGTAAGAAAAAGAGTCTTGCAATCAGTTATGTAAAGTTATACTAGAAGAGATATTTTTGATTATATTAGCATGAAAAGTGAAGAAGAAAAGTAAGAAAAAGAGTCTTGCAATCAGTTATGTAAAGTTATACTAGAAGAGATATTTTTGATTATATTTGCATGAAAAGTGAAGAAGAAAAGTAAGAAAAAGAGTCTTGCAATCAGTTATGTAAAGTTATACTAGAAGAGATATTTTTGATTATATTTGCATGAAAAGTGAAGAAGAAAAGTAAGAAAAAGAGTCTTGCAATCAGTTATGTAAAGTTATACTAGAAGAGATATTTTTGATTATATTTGCATGAAAAGTGAAGAAGAAAAGTAAGAAAAAGAGTCTTGCAATCAGTTATGTAAAGTTATACTAGAAGAGATATTTTTGATTATATTAGCATGAAAAGTGAAGAAGAAAAGTAAGAAAAAGAGTCTTGCAATCAGTTATGTAAAGTTATACTAGAAGAGATATTTTTGATTATATTAGCATGAAAAGTGAAGAAGAAAAGTAAGAAAAAGAGTCTTGCAATCAGTTATGTAAAGTTATACTAGAAGAGATATTTTTGATTATATTTGCATGAAAAGTGAAGAAGAAAAGTAAGAAAAAGAGTCTTGCAATCAGTTATGTAAAGTTATACTAGAAGAGATATTTTTGATTATATTTGCATGAAAAGTGAAGAAGAAAAGTAAGAAAAAGAGTCTTGCAATCAGTTATGTAAAGTTATACTAGAAGAGATATTTTTGATTATATTTGCATGAAAAGTGAAGAAGAAAAGTAAGAAAAAGAGTCTTGCAATCAGTTATGTAAAGTTATACTAGAAGAGATATTTTTGATTATATTTGCATGAAAAGTGAAGAAGAAAAGTAAGAAAAAGAGTCTTGCAATCAGTTATGTAAAGTTATACTAGAAGAGATATTTTTGATTATATTAGCATGAAAAGTGAAGAAGAAAAGTAAGAAAAAGAGTCTTGCAATCAGTTATGTAAAGTTATACTAGAAGAGATATTTTTGATTATATTAGCATGAAAAGTGAAGAAGAAAAGTAAGAAAAAGAGTCTTGCAATCAGTTATGTAAAGTTATACTAGAAGAGATATTTTTGATTATATTTGCATGAAAAGTGAAGAAGAAAAGTAAGAAAAAGAGTCTTGCAATCAGTTATGTAAAGTTATACTAGAAGAGATATTTTTGATTATATTTGCATGAAAAGTGAAGAAGAAAAGTAAGAAAAAGAGTCTTGCAATCAGTTATGTAAAGTTATACTAGAAGAGATATTTTTGATTATATTAGCATGAAAAGTGAAGAAGAAAAGTAAGAAAAAGAGTCTTGCAATCAGTTATGTAAAGTTATACTAGAAGAGATATTTTTGATTATATTAGCATGAAAAGTGAAGAAGAAAAGTAAGAAAAAGAGTCTTGCAATCAGTTATGTAAAGTTATACTAGAAGAGATATTTTTGATTATATTTGCATGAAAAGTGAAGAAGAAAAGTAAGAAAAAGAGTCTTGCAATCAGTTATGTAAAGTTATACTAGAAGAGATATTTTTGATTATATTAGCATGAAAAGTGAAGAAGAAAAGTAAGAAAAAGTGTCTTGCAATCAGTTATGTAAAGTTATACTAGAAGAGATATTTTTGATTATATTTGCATGAAAAGTGAAGAAGAAAAGTAAGAAAAAGAGTCTTGCAATCAGTTATGTAAAGTTATACTAGAAGAGATATTTTTGATTATATTTGCATGAAAAGTGAAGAAGAAAAGTAAGAAAAAGAGTCTTGCAATCAGTTATGTAAAGTTATACTAGAAGAGATATTTTTGATTATATTTGCATGAAAAGTGAAGAAGAAAAGTAAGAAAAAGAGTCTTGCAATCAGTTATGTAAAGTTATACTAGAAGAGATATTTTTGATTATATTTGCATGAAAAGTGAAGAAGAAAAGTAAGAAAAAGAGTCTTGCAATCAGTTATGTAAAGTTATACTAGAAGAGATATTTTTGATTATATTAGCATGAAAAGTGAAGAAGAAAAGTAAGAAAAAGAGTCTTGCAATCAGTTATGTAAAGTTATACTAGAAGAGATATTTTTGATTATATTAGCATGAAAAGTGAAGAAGAAAAGTAAGAAAAAGAGTCTTGCAATCAGTTATGTAAAGTTATACTAGAAGAGATATTTTTGATTATATTTGCATGAAAAGTGAAGAAGAAAAGTAAGAAAAAGAGTCTTGCAATCAGTTATGTAAAGTTATACTAGAAGAGATATTTTTGATTATATTAGCATGAAAAGTGAAGAAGAAAAGTAAGAAAAAGAGTCTTGCAATCAGTTATGTAAAGTTATACTAGAAGAGATATTTTTGATTATATTTGCATGAAAAGTGAAGAAGAAAAGTAAGAAAAAGAGTCTTGCAATCAGTTATGTAAAGTTATACTAGAAGAGATATTTTTGATTATATTTGCATGAAAAGTGAAGAAGAAAAGTAAGAAAAAGAGTCTTGCAATCAGTTATGTAAAGTTATACTAGAAGAGATATTTTTGATTATATTTGCATGAAAAGTGAAGAAGAAAAGTAAGAAAAAGAGTCTTGCAATCAGTTATGTAAAGTTATACTAGAAGAGATATTTTTGATTATATTAGCATGAAAAGTGAAGAAGAAAAGTAAGAAAAAGTGTCTTGCAATCAGTTATGTAAAGTTATACTAGAAGAGATATTTTTGATTATATTAGCATGAAAAGTGAAGAAGAAAAGTAAGAAAAAGAGTCTTGCAATCAGTTATGTAAAGTTATACTAGAAGAGATATTTTTGATTATATTTGCATGAAAAGTGAAGAAGAAAAGTAAGAAAAAGAGTCTTGCAATCAGTTATGTAAAGTTATACTAGAAGAGATATTTTTGATTATATTTGCATGAAAAGTGAAGAAGAAAAGTAAGAAAAAGAGTCTTGCAATCAGTTATGTAAAGTTATACTAGAAGAGATATTTTTGATTATATTAGCATGAAAAGTGAAGAAGAAAAGTAAGAAAAAGAGTCTTGCAATCAGTTATGTAAAGTTATACTAGAAGAGATATTTTTGATTATATTTGCATGAAAAGTGAAGAAGAAAAGTAAGAAAAAGAGTCTTGCAATCAGTTATGTAAAGTTATACTAGAAGAGATATTTTTGATTATATTAGCATGAAAAGTGAAGAAGAAAAGTAAGAAAAAGTGTCTTGCAATCAGTTATGTAAAGTTATACTAGAAGAGATATTTTTGATTATATTTGCATGAAAAGTGAAGAAGAAAAGTAAGAAAAAGAGTCTTGCAATCAGTTATGTAAAGTTATACTAGAAGAGATATTTTTGATTATATTAGCATGAAAAGTGAAGAAGAAAAGTAAGAAAAAGAGTCTTGCAATCAGTTATGTAAAGTTATACTAGAAGAGATATTTTTGATTATATTAGCATGAAAAGTGAAGAAGAAAAGTAAGAAAAAGAGTCTTGCAATCAGTTATGTAAAGTTATACTAGAAGAGATATTTTTGATTATATTAGCATGAAAAGTGAAGAAGAAAAGTAAGAAAAAGAGTCTTGCAATCAGTTATGTAAAGTTATACTAGAAGAGATATTTTTGATTATATTAGCATGAAAAGTGAAGAAGAAAAGTAAGAAAAAGAGTCTTGCAATCAGTTATGTAAAGTTATACTAGAAGAGATATTTTTGATTATATTTGCATGAAAAGTGAAGAAGAAAAGTAAGAAAAAGAGTCTTGCAATCAGTTATGTAAAGTTATACTAGAAGAGATATTTTTGATTATATTTGCATGAAAAGTGAAGAAGAAAAGTAAGAAAAAGAGTCTTGCAATCAGTTATGTAAAGTTATACTAGAAGAGATATTTTTGATTATATTTGCATGAAAAGTGAAGAAGAAAAGTAAGAAAAAGAGTCTTGCAATCAGTTATGTAAAGTTATACTAGAAGAGATATTTTTGATTATATTTGCATGAAAAGTGAAGAAGAAAAGTAAGAAAAAGAGTCTTGCAATCAGTTATGTAAAGTTATACTAGAAGAGATATTTTTGATTATATTAGCATGAAAAGTGAAGAAGAAAAGTAAGAAAAAGAGTCTTGCAATCAGTTATGTAAAGTTATACTAGAAGAGATATTTTTGATTATATTAGCATGAAAAGTGAAGAAGAAAAGTAAGAAAAAGAGTCTTGCAATCAGTTATGTACAGTTATATTAGAAGAGATATTTTTGATTATATTTGCATGAAAAGTGAAGAAGAAAAGTAAGAAAAAGAGTCTTGCAATCAGTTATGTAAAGTTATACTAGAAGAGATATTTTTGATTATATTAGCATGAAAAGTGAAGAAGAAAAGTAAGAAAAAGAGTCTTGCAATCAGTTATGTAAAGTTATACTAGAAGAGATATTTTTGATTATATTAGCATGAAAAGTGAAGAAGAAAAGTAAGAAAAAGAGTCTTGCAATCAGTTATGTAAAGTTATACTAGAAGAGATATTTTTGATTATATTTGCATGAAAAGTGAAGAAGAAAAGTAAGAAAAAGAGTCTTGCAATCAGTTATGTAAAGTTATACTAGAAGAGATATTTTTGATTATATTTGCATGAAAAGTGAAGAAGAAAAGTAAGAAAAAGAGTCTTGCAATCAGTTATGTAAAGTTATACTAGAAGAGATATTTTTGATTATATTAGCATGAAAAGTGAAGAAGAAAAGTAAGAAAAAGTGTCTTGCAATCAGTTATGTAAAGTTATACTAGAAGAGATATTTTTGATTATATTAGCATGAAAAGTGAAGAAGAAAAGTAAGAAAAAGAGTCTTGCAATCAGTTATGTAAAGTTATACTAGAAGAGATATTTTTGATTATATTTGCATGAAAAGTGAAGAAGAAAAGTAAGAAAAAGAGTCTTGCAATCAGTTATGTAAAGTTATACTAGAAGAGATATTTTTGATTATATTTGCATGAAAAGTGAAGAAGAAAAGTAAGAAAAAGAGTCTTGCAATCAGTTATGTAAAGTTATACTAGAAGAGATATTTTTGATTATATTAGCATGAAAAGTGAAGAAGAAAAGTAAGAAAAAGAGTCTTGCAATCAGTTATGTAAAGTTATACTAGAAGAGATATTTTTGATTATATTTGCATGAAAAGTGAAGAAGAAAAGTAAGAAAAAGAGTCTTGCAATCAGTTATGTAAAGTTATACTAGAAGAGATATTTTTGATTATATTTGCATGAAAAGTGAAGAAGAAAAGTAAGAAAAAGAGTCTTGCAATCAGTTATGTAAAGTTATACTAGAAGAGATATTTTTGATTATATTAGCATGAAAAGTGAAGAAGAAAAGTAAGAAAAAGAGTCTTGCAATCAGTTATGTAAAGTTATACTAGAAGAGATATTTTTGATTATATTAGCATGAAAAGTGAAGAAGAAAAGTAAGAAAAAGAGTCTTGCAATCAGTTATGTAAAGTTATACTAGAAGAGATATTTTTGATTATATTTGCATGAAAAGTGAAGAAGAAAAGTAAGAAAAAGAGTCTTGCAATCAGTTATGTAAAGTTATACTAGAAGAGATATTTTTGATTATATTTGCATGAAAAGTGAAGAAGAAAAGTAAGAAAAAGAGTCTTGCAATCAGTTATGTAAAGTTATACTAGAAGAGATATTTTTGATTATATTTGCATGAAAAGTGAAGAAGAAAAGTAAGAAAAAGAGTCTTGCAATCAGTTATGTAAAGTTATACTAGAAGAGATATTTTTGATTATATTTGCATGAAAAGTGAAGAAGAAAAGTAAGAAAAAGAGTCTTACAATCAGTTATGTAAAGTTATACTAGAAGAGATATTTTTGATTATATTTGCATGAAAAGTGAAGAAGAAAAGTAAGAAAAAGAGTCTTGCAATCAGTTATGTAAAGTTATACTAGAAGAGATATTTTTGATTATATTTGCATGAAAAGTGAAGAAGAAAAGTAAGAAAAAGAGTCTTGCAATCAGTTATGTAAAGTTATACTAGAAGAGATATTTTTGATTATATTTGCATGAAAAGTGAAGAAGAAAAGTAAGAAAAAGAGTCTTGCAATCAGTTATGTAAAGTTATACTAGAAGAGATATTTTTGATTATATTAGCATGAAAAGTGAAGAAGAAAAGTAAGAAAAAGAGTCTTGCAATCAGTTATGTAAAGTTATACTAGAAGAGATATTTTTGATTATATTTGCATGAAAAGTGAAGAAGAAAAGTAAGAAAAAAGAGTCTTGCAATCAGTTATGTAAAGTTATACTAGAAGAGATATTTTTGATTATATTTGCATGAAAAGTGAAGAAGAAAAGTAAGAAAAAGAGTCTTGCAATCAGTTATGTAAAGTTATACTAGAAGAGATATTTTTGATTATATTAGCATGAAAAGTGAAGAAGAAAAGTAAGAAAAAGAGTCTTGCAATCAGTTATGTAAAGTTATACTAGAAGAGATATTTTTGATTATATTTGCATGAAAAGTGAAGAAGAAAAGTAAGAAAAAGAGTCTTGCAATCAGTTATGTACAGTTATATTAGAAGAGATATTTTTGATTATATTTGCATGAAAAGTGAAGAAGAAAAGTAAGAAAAAGAGTCTTGCAATCAGTTATGTAAAGTTATACTAGAAGAGATATTTTTGATTATATTAGCATGAAAAGTGAAGAAGAAAAGTAAGAAAAAGAGTCTTGCAATCAGTTATGTAAAGTTATACTAGAAGAGATATTTTTGATTATATTTGCATGAAAAGTGAAGAAGAAAAGTAAGAAAAAGAGTCTTGCAATCAGTTATGTAAAGTTATACTAGAAGAGATATTTTTGATTATATTAGCATGAAAAGTGAAGAAGAAAAGTAAGAAAAAGAGTCTTGCAATCAGTTATGTAAAGTTATACTAGAAGAGATATTTTTGATTATATTTGCATGAAAAGTGAAGAAGAAAAGTAAGAAAAAGAGTCTTGCAATCAGTTATGTAAAGTTATACTAGAAGAGATATTTTTGATTATATTTGCATGAAAAGTGAAGAAGAAAAGTAAGAAAAAGAGTCTTGCAATCAGTTATGTAAAGTTATACTAGAAGAGATATTTTTGATTATATTAGCATGAAAAGTGAAGAAGAAAAGTAAGAAAAAGAGTCTTGCAATCAGTTATGTAAAGTTATACTAGAAGAGATATTTTTGATTATATTTGCATGAAAAGTGAAGAAGAAAAGTAAGAAAAAGAGTCTTGCAATCAGTTATGTAAAGTTATACTAGAAGAGATATTTTTGATTATATTTGCATGAAAAGTGAAGAAGAAAAGTAAGAAAAAGAGTCTTGCAATCAGTTATGTAAAGTTATACTAGAAGAGATATTTTTGATTATATTTGCATGAAAAGTGAAGAAGAAAAGTAAGAAAAAGAGTCTTGCAATCAGTTATGTAAAGTTATACTAGAAGAGATATTTTTGATTATATTTGCATGAAAAGTGAAGAAGAAAAGTAAGAAAAAGAGTCTTGCAATCAGTTATGTAAAGTTATACTAGAAGAGATATTTTTGATTATATTAGCATGAAAAGTGAAGAAGAAAAGTAAGAAAAAGAGTCTTGCAATCAGTTATGTAAAGTTATACTAGAAGAGATATTTTTGATTATATTAGCATGAAAAGTGAAGAAGAAAAGTAAGAAAAAGAGTCTTGCAATCAGTTATGTAAAGTTATACTAGAAGAGATATTTTTGATTATATTTGCATGAAAAGTGAAGAAGAAAAGTAAGAAAAAGAGTCTTGCAATCAGTTATGTAAAGTTATACTAGAAGAGATATTTTTGATTATATTTGCATGAAAAGTGAAGAAGAAAAGTAAGAAAAAGAGTCTTGCAATCAGTTATGTAAAGTTATACTAGAAGAGATATTTTTGATTATATTTGCATGAAAAGTGAAGAAGAAAAGTAAGAAAAAGAGTCTTGCAATCAGTTATGTAAAGTTATACTAGAAGAGATATTTTTGATTATATTTGCATGAAAAGTGAAGAAGAAAAGTAAGAAAAAGAGTCTTGCAATCAGTTATGTAAAGTTATACTAGAAGAGATATTTTTGATTATATTTGCATGAAAAGTGAAGAAGAAAAGTAAGAAAAAGAGTCTTGCAATCAGTTATGTAAAGTTATACTAGAAGAGATATTTTTGATTATATTAGCATGAAAAGTGAAGAAGAAAAGTAAGAAAAAGAGTCTTGCAATCAGTTATGTAAAGTTATACTAGAAGAGATATTTTTGATTATATTTGCATGAAAAGTGAAGAAGAAAAGTAAGAAAAAGAGTCTTGCAATCAGTTATGTAAAGTTATACTAGAAGAGATATTTTTGATTATATTTGCATGAAAAGTGAAGAAGAAAAGTAAGAAAAAGAGTCTTGCAATCAGTTATGTAAAGTTATACTAGAAGAGATATTTTTGATTATATTAGCATGAAAAGTGAAGAAGAAAAGTAAGAAAAAGAGTCTTGCAATCAGTTATGTAAAGTTATACTAGAAGAGATATTTTTGATTATATTTGCATGAAAAGTGAAGAAGAAAAGTAAGAAAAAGAGTCTTGCAATCAGTTATGTACAGTTATATTAGAAGAGATATTTTTGATTATATTTGCATGAAAAGTGAAGAAGAAAAGTAAGAAAAAGAGTCTTGCAATCAGTTATGTACAGTTATACTAGAAGAGATATTTTTGATTATATTTGCATGAAAAGTGAAGAAGAAAAGTAAGAAAAAGAGTCTTGCAATCAGTTATGTAAAGTTATACTAGAAGAGATATTTTTGATTATATTTGCATGAAAAGTGAAGAAGAAAAGTAAGAAAAAGAGTCTTGCAATCAGTTATGTAAAGTTATACTAGAAGAGATATTTTTGATTATATTTGCATGAAAAGTGAAGAAGAAAAGTAAGAAAAAGAGTCTTGCAATCAGTTATGTAAAGTTATACTAGAAGAGATATTTTTGATTATATTTGCATGAAAAGTGAAGAAGAAAAGTAAGAAAAAGAGTCTTGCAATCAGTTATGTAAAGTTATACTAGAAGAGATATTTTTGATTATATTTGCATGAAAAGTGAAGAAGAAAAGTAAGAAAAAGAGTCTTGCAATCAGTTATGTAAAGTTATACTAGAAGAGATATTTTTGATTATATTAGCATGAAAAGTGAAGAAGAAAAGTAAGAAAAAGAGTCTTGCAATCAGTTATGTAAAGTTATACTAGAAGAGATATTTTTGATTATATTAGCATGAAAAGTGAAGAAGAAAAGTAAGAAAAAGAGTCTTGCAATCAGTTATGTAAAGTTATACTAGAAGAGATATTTTTGATTATATTTGCATGAAAAGTGAAGAAGAAAAGTAAGAAAAAGAGTCTTGCAATCAGTTATGTAAAGTTATACTAGAAGAGATATTTTTGATTATATTTGCATGAAAAGTGAAGAAGAAAAGTAAGAAAAAGAGTCTTGCAATCAGTTATGTAAAGTTATACTAGAAGAGATATTTTTGATTATATTAGCATGAAAAGTGAAGAAGAAAAGTAAGAAAAAGAGTCTTGCAATCAGTTATGTAAAGTTATACTAGAAGAGATATTTTTGATTATATTAGCATGAAAAGTGAAGAAGAAAAGTAAGAAAAAGAGTCTTGCAATCAGTTATGTAAAGTTATACTAGAAGAGATATTTTTGATTATATTTGCATGAAAAGTGAAGAAGAAAAGTAAGAAAAAGAGTCTTGCAATCAGTTATGTAAAGTTATACTAGAAGAGATATTTTTGATTATATTTGCATGAAAAGTGAAGAAGAAAAGTAAGAAAAAGAGTCTTGCAATCAGTTATGTAAAGTTATACTAGAAGAGATATTTTTGATTATATTTGCATGAAAAGTGAAGAAGAAAAGTAAGAAAAAGAGTCTTACAATCAGTTATGTAAAGTTATACTAGAAGAGATATTTTTGATTATATTTGCATGAAAAGTGAAGAAGAAAAGTAAGAAAAAGAGTCTTGCAATCAGTTATGTAAAGTTATACTAGAAGAGATATTTTTGATTATATTTGCATGAAAAGTGAAGAAGAAAAGTAAGAAAAAGAGTCTTGCAATCAGTTATGTAAAGTTATACTAGAAGAGATATTTTTGATTATATTAGCATGAAAAGTGAAGAAGAAAAGTAAGAAAAAGAGTCTTGCAATCAGTTATGTAAAGTTATACTAGAAGAGATATATTTTGATTATATTTGCATGAAAAGTGAAGAAGAAAAGTAAGAAAAAGAGTCTTGCAATCAGTTATGTAAAGTTATACTAGAAGAGATATTTTTGATTATATTTGCATGAAAAGTGAAGAAGAAAAGTAAGAAAAAGAGTCTTGCAATCAGTTATGTAAAGTTATACTAGAAGAGATATTTTTGATTATATTTGCATGAAAAGTGAAGAAGAAAAGTAAGAAAAAGAGTCTTGCAATCAGTTATGTACAGTTATATTAGAAGAGATATTTTTGATTATATTTGCATGAAAAGTGAAGAAGAAAAGTAAGAAAAAGAGTCTTGCAATCAGTTATGTACAGTTATACTAGAAGAGATATTTTTGATTATATTTGCATGAAAAGTGAAGAAGAAAAGTAAGAAAAAGAGTCTTGCAATCAGTTATGTAAAGTTATACTAGAAGAGATATTTTTGATTATATTAGCATGAAAAGTGAAGAAGAAAAGTAAGAAAAAGAGTCTTGCAATCAGTTATGTAAAGTTATACTAGAAGAGATATTTTTGATTATATTAGCATGAAAAGTGAAGAAGAAAAGTAAGAAAAAGAGTCTTGCAATCAGTTATGTAAAGTTATACTAGAAGAGATATTTTTGATTATATTTGCATGAAAAGTGAAGAAGAAAAGTAAGAAAAAGAGTCTTGCAATCAGTTATGTAAAGTTATACTAGAAGAGATATTTTTGATTATATTTGCATGAAAAGTGAAGAAGAAAAGTAAGAAAAAGAGTCTTGCAATCAGTTATGTAAAGTTATACTAGAAGAGATATTTTTGATTATATTTGCATGAAAAGTGAAGAAGAAAAGTAAGAAAAAGAGTCTTGCAATCAGTTATGTAAAGTTATACTAGAAGAGATATTTTTGATTATATTAGCATGAAAAGTGAAGAAGAAAAGTAAGAAAAAGAGTCTTGCAATCAGTTATGTAAAGTTATACTAGAAGAGATATTTTTGATTATATTAGCATGAAAAGTGAAGAAGAAAAGTAAGAAAAAGAGTCTTGCAATCAGTTATGTAAAGTTATACTAGAAGAGATATTTTTGATTATATTTGCATGAAAAGTGAAGAAGAAAAGTAAGAAAAAGAGTCTTGCAATCAGTTATGTAAAGTTATACTAGAAGAGATATTTTTGATTATATTTGCATGAAAAGTGAAGAAGAAAAGTAAGAAAAAGAGTCTTGCAATCAGTTATGTAAAGTTATACTAGAAGAGATATTTTTGATTATATTTGCATGAAAAGTGAAGAAGAAAAGTAAGAAAAAGAGTCTTGCAATCAGTTATGTAAAGTTATACTAGAAGAGATATTTTTGATTATATTTGCATGAAAAGTGAAGAAGAAAAGTAAGAAAAAGAGTCTTGCAATCAGTTATGTAAAGTTATACTAGAAGAGATATTTTTGATTATATTTGCATGAAAAGTGAAGAAGAAAAGTAAGAAAAAGAGTCTTGCAATCAGTTATGTAAAGTTATACTAGAAGAGATATTTTTGATTATATTTGCATGAAAAGTGAAGAAGAAAAGTAAGAAAAAGAGTCTTGCAATCAGTTATGTAAAGTTATACTAGAAGAGATATTTTTGATTATATTTGCATGAAAAGTGAAGAAGAAAAGTAAGAAAAAGAGTCTTGCAATCAGTTATGTAAAGTTATACTAGAAGAGATATTTTTGATTATATTTGCATGAAAAGTGAAGAAGAAAAGTAAGAAAAAGAGTCTTGCAATCAGTTATGTAAAGTTATACTAGAAGAGATATTTTTGATTATATTTGCATGAAAAGTGAAGAAGAAAAGTAAGAAAAAGAGTCTTGCAATCAGTTATGTAAAGTTATACTAGAAGAGATATTTTTGATTATATTTGCATGAAAAGTGAAGAAGAAAAGTAAGAAAAAGAGTCTTGCAATCAGTTATGTAAAGTTATACTAGAAGAGATATTTTTGATTATATTTGCATGAAAAGTGAAGAAGAAAAGTAAGAAAAAGAGTCTTGCAATCAGTTATGTAAAGTTATACTAGAAGAGATATTTTTGATTATATTTGCATGAAAAGTGAAGAAGAAAAGTAAGAAAAAGAGTCTTGCAATCAGTTATGTAAAGTTATACTAGAAGAGATATTTTTGATTATATTAGCATGAAAAGTGAAGAAGAAAAGTAAGAAAAAGAGTCTTGCAATCAGTTATGTAAAGTTATACTAGAAGAGATATTTTTGATTATATTTGCATGAAAAGTGAAGAAGAAAAGTAAGAAAAAGAGTCTTGCAATCAGTTATGTAAAGTTATACTAGAAGAGATATTTTTGATTATATTTGCATGAAAAGTGAAGAAGAAAAGTAAGAAAAAGAGTCTTGCAATCAGTTATGTAAAGTTATACTAGAAGAGATATTTTTGATTATATTAGCATGAAAAGTGAAGAAGAAAAGTAAGAAAAAGTGTCTTGCAATCAGTTATGTAAAGTTATACTAGAAGAGATATTTTTGATTATATTTGCATGAAAAGTGAAGAAGAAAAGTAAGAAAAAGAGTCTTGCAATCAGTTATGTAAAGTTATACTAGAAGAGATATTTTTGATTATATTAGCATGAAAAGTGAAGAAGAAAAGTAAGAAAAAGAGTCTTGCAATCAGTTATGTAAAGTTATACTAGAAGAGATATTTTTGATTATATTAGCATGAAAAGTGAAGAAGAAAAGTAAGAAAAAGAGTCTTGCAATCAGTTATGTAAAGTTATACTAGAAGAGATATTTTTGATTATATTAGCATGAAAAGTGAAGAAGAAAAAGTAAGAAAAAGAGTCTTGCAATCAGTTATGTAAAGTTATACTAGAAGAGATATTTTTGATTATATTTGCATGAAAAGTGAAGAAGAAAAGTAAGAAAAAGAGTCTTGCAATCAGTTATGTAAAGTTATACTAGAAGAGATATTTTTGATTATATTAGCATGAAAAGTGAAGAAGAAAAGTAAGAAAAAGAGTCTTGCAATCAGTTATGTAAAGTTATACTAGAAGAGATATTTTTGATTATATTAGCATGAAAAGTGAAGAAGAAAAGTAAGAAAAAGAGTCTTGCAATCAGTTATGTAAAGTTATACTAGAAGAGATATTTTTGATTATATTTGCATGAAAAGTGAAGAAGAAAAGTAAGAAAAAGAGTCTTGCAATCAGTTATGTAAAGTTATACTAGAAGAGATATTTTTGATTATATTAGCATGAAAAGTGAAGAAGAAAAGTAAGAAAAAGAGTCTTGCAATCAGTTATGTAAAGTTATACTAGAAGAGATATTTTTGATTATATTTGCATGAAAAGTGAAGAAGAAAAGTAAGAAAAAGAGTCTTGCAATCAGTTATGTAAAGTTATACTAGAAGAGATATTTTTGATTATATTAGCATGAAAAGTGAAGAAGAAAAGTAAGAAAAAGAGTCTTGCAATCAGTTATGTAAAGTTATACTAGAAGAGATATTTTTGATTATATTAGCATGAAAAGTGAAGAAGAAAAGTAAGAAAAAGAGTCTTGCAATCAGTTATGTAAAGTTATACTAGAAGAGATATTTTTGATTATATTTGCATGAAAAGTGAAGAAGAAAAGTAAGAAAAAGAGTCTTGCAATCAGTTATGTAAAGTTATACTAGAAGAGATATTTTTGATTATATTAGCATGAAAAGTGAAGAAGAAAAGTAAGAAAAAGAGTCTTGCAATCAGTTATGTAAAGTTATACTAGAAGAGATATTTTTGATTATATTAGCATGAAAAGTGAAGAAGAAAAGTAAGAAAAAGAGTCTTGCAATCAGTTATGTAAAGTTATACTAGAAGAGATATTTTTGATTATATTAGCATGAAAAGTGAAGAAGAAAAGTAAGAAAAAGAGTCTTGCAATCAGTTATGTAAAGTTATACTAGAAGAGATATTTTTGATTATATTTGCATGAAAAGTGAAGAAGAAAAGTAAGAAAAAGAGTCTTGCAATCAGTTATGTAAAGTTATACTAGAAGAGATATTTTTGATTATATTAGCATGAAAAGTGAAGAAGAAAAGTAAGAAAAAGAGTCTTGCAATCAGTTATGTAAAGTTATACTAGAAGAGATATTTTTGATTATATTAGCATGAAAAGTGAAGAAGAAAAGTAAGAAAAAGAGTCTTGCAATCAGTTATGTAAAGTTATACTAGAAGAGATATTTTTGATTATATTTGCATGAAAAGTGAAGAAGAAAAGTAAGAAAAAGAGTCTTGCAATCAGTTATGTAAAGTTATACTAGAAGAGATATTTTTGATTATATTAGCATGAAAAGTGAAGAAGAAAAGTAAGAAAAAGAGTCTTGCAATCAGTTATGTAAAGTTATACTAGAAGAGATATTTTTGATTATATTTGCATGAAAAGTGAAGAAGAAAAGTAAGAAAAAGAGTCTTGCAATCAGTTATGTAAAGTTATACTAGAAGAGATATTTTTGATTATATTAGCATGAAAAGTGAAGAAGAAAAGTAAGAAAAAGAGTCTTGCAATCAGTTATGTAAAGTTATACTAGAAGAGATATTTTTGATTATATTAGCATGAAAAGTGAAGAAGAAAAGTAAGAAAAAGAGTCTTGCAATCAGTTATGTAAAGTTATACTAGAAGAGATATTTTTGATTATATTTGCATGAAAAGTGAAGAAGAAAAAGTAAGAAAAAGAGTCTTGCAATCAGTTATGTAAAGTTATACTAGAAGAGATATTTTTGATTATATTTGCATGAAAAGTGAAGAAGAAAAGTAAGAAAAAGAGTCTTGCAATCAGTTATGTAAAGTTATACTAGAAGAGATATTTTTGATTATATTTGCATGAAAAGTGAAGAAGAAAAGTAAGAAAAAGAGTCTTGCAATCAGTTATGTAAAGTTATACTAGAAGAGATATTTTTGATTATATTTGCATGAAAAGTGAAGAAGAAAAGTAAGAAAAAGAGTCTTGCAATCAGTTATGTAAAGTTATACTAGAAGAGATATTTTTGATTATATTTGCATGAAAAGTGAAGAAGAAAAGTAAGAAAAAGAGTCTTGCAATCAGTTATGTAAAGTTATACTAGAAGAGATATTTTTGATTATATTAGCATGAAAAGTGAAGAAGAAAAGTAAGAAAAAGAGTCTTGCAATCAGTTATGTAAAGTTATACTAGAAGAGATATTTTTGATTATATTTGCATGAAAAGTGAAGAAGAAAAGTAAGAAAAAGAGTCTTGCAATCAGTTATGTAAAGTTATACTAGAAGAGATATTTTTGATTATATTTGCATGAAAAGTGAAGAAGAAAAGTAAGAAAAAGAGTCTTGCAATCAGTTATGTAAAGTTATACTAGAAGAGATATTTTTGATTATATTTGCATGAAAAGTGAAGAAGAAAAGTAAGAAAAAGAGTCTTGCAATCAGTTATGTAAAGTTATACTAGAAGAGATATTTTTGATTATATTTGCATGAAAAGTGAAGAAGAAAAGTAAGAAAAAGAGTCTTGCAATCAGTTATGTAAAGTTATACTAGAAGAGATATTTTTGATTATATTTGCATGAAAAGTGAAGAAGAAAAGTAAGAAAAAGAGTCTTGCAATCAGTTATGTAAAGTTATACTAGAAGAGATATTTTTGATTATATTAGCATGAAAAGTGAAGAAGAAAAGTAAGAAAAAGAGTCTTGCAATCAGTTATGTAAAGTTATACTAGAAGAGATATTTTTGATTATATTTGCATGAAAAGTGAAGAAGAAAAGTAAGAAAAAGAGTCTTGCAATCAGTTATGTAAAGTTATACTAGAAGAGATATTTTTGATTATATTTGCATGAAAAGTGAAGAAGAAAAGTAAGAAAAAGAGTCTTGCAATCAGTTATGTAAAGTTTATACTAGAAGAGATATTTTTGATTATATTTGCATGAAAAGTGAAGAAGAAAAGTAAGAAAAAGAGTCTTGCAATCAGTTATGTAAAGTTATACTAGAAGAGATATTTTTGATTATATTTGCATGAAAAGTGAAGAAGAAAAGTAAGAAAAAGAGTCTTGCAATCAGTTATGTAAAGTTATACTAGAAGAGATATTTTTGATTATATTAGCATGAAAAGTGAAGAAGAAAAGTAAGAAAAAGAGTCTTGCAATCAGTTATGTAAAGTTATACTAGAAGAGATATTTTTGATTATATTAGCATGAAAAGTGAAGAAGAAAAGTAAGAAAAAGAGTCTTGCAATCAGTTATGTAAAGTTATACTAGAAGAGATATTTTTGATTATATTTGCATGAAAAGTGAAGAAGAAAAGTAAGAAAAAGAGTCTTGCAATCAGTTATGTAAAGTTATACTAGAAGAGATATTTTTGATTATATTTGCATGAAAAGTGAAGAAGAAAAGTAAGAAAAAGAGTCTTGCAATCAGTTATGTAAAGTTATACTAGAAGAGATATTTTTGATTATATTTGCATGAAAAGTGAAGAAGAAAAGTAAGAAAAAGAGTCTTGCAATCAGTTATGTAAAGTTATACTAGAAGAGATATTTTTGATTATATTTGCATGAAAAGTGAAGAAGAAAAGTAAGAAAAAGAGTCTTGCAATCAGTTATGTAAAGTTATACTAGAAGAGATATTTTTGATTATATTTGCATGAAAAGTGAAGAAGAAAAGTAAGAAAAAGAGTCTTGCAATCAGTTATGTAAAGTTATACTAGAAGAGATATTTTTGATTATATTTGCATGAAAAGTGAAGAAGAAAAGTAAGAAAAAGAGTCTTGCAATCAGTTATGTAAAGTTATACTAGAAGAGATATTTTTGATTATATTAGCATGAAAAGTGAAGAAGAAAAGTAAGAAAAAGAGTCTTGCAATCAGTTATGTAAAGTTATACTAGAAGAGATATTTTTGATTATATTTGCATGAAAAGTGAAGAAGAAAAGTAAGAAAAAGAGTCTTGCAATCAGTTATGTAAAGTTATACTAGAAGAGATATTTTTGATTATATTTGCATGAAAAGTGAAGAAGAAAAGTAAGAAAAAGAGTCTTGCAATCAGTTATGTAAAGTTATACTAGAAGAGATATTTTTGATTATATTAGCATGAAAAGTGAAGAAGAAAAGTAAGAAAAAGAGTCTTGCAATCAGTTATGTAAAGTTATACTAGAAGAGATATTTTTGATTATATTTGCATGAAAAGTGAAGAAGAAAAGTAAGAAAAAGAGTCTTGCAATCAGTTATGTAAAGTTATACTAGAAGAGATATTTTTGATTATATTTGCATGAAAAGTGAAGAAGAAAAGTAAGAAAAAGAGTCTTGCAATCAGTTATGTAAAGTTATACTAGAAGAGATATTTTTGATTATATTTGCATGAAAAGTGAAGAAGAAAAGTAAGAAAAAGAGTCTTGCAATCAGTTATGTAAAGTTA
>CAMPDV010005471.1:0-35753 GCA_946699065.1 Loxodes magnus
TAATGATAAGTTTTCGTGGCAAGCACTAAAATATAAGTTAGAATATCCAAAATGTTAGTAATAATATAATAATTACGAATCTGTATTCGGTTTGTCAAGATATGCTTGTAGATGAAAGTTAGCCTATAGAAAAGTGAAGAAGTAAAGTAAGAAAAGTATGATAAGTTTTCGTGGCAAGCACTAAAATATAAGTTAGAATATCCAAAATGTTAGTAATAATATAATAATTACGAATCTGTATTCGGTAGCAAGCACTAAAATATAAGTTAGAATATCCAAAATGTTAGTAATAATATAATAATTACGAATCTGTATTCGGTTTGTCAAGATATGCTTGTAGATGAAAGTAAGCCTATAGAAAAGTGAAGAAGTAAAGTAAGAAAAGAATATCTAATGATAAGTTTTCGTGGCAAGAATAATTACGAATCTGTATTCGGTTTGTCAAGATATGCTTGTAGATGAAAGTTAGCCTATAGAAAAGTGAAGAAGTAAAGTAAGAAAAGTATATCTAGTAATAATATAATAATTACGAATCTGTATTCGGTTTGTCAAGATATGCTTGTAGATGAAAGTTAGCCTATAGAAAAGTGAAGAAGTAAAGTAAGAAAAGTATATCTAATGATAAGTTTGCGTAGCAAGCACTAAAATATAAGTTAGAATATCCAAAATGTTAGTAATAATATAATAATTACGAATCTGTATTCGGTTTGTCAAGATATGCTTGTAGATGAAAGTTAGCCTATAGAAAAGTGAAGAAGTAAAGTAAGAAAAGTATATCTAATGATAAGTTTGCGTAGCAAGCACTAAAATATAAGTTAGAATATCCAAAATGTTAGTAATAATATAATAATTACGAATCTGTATTCGGTTTGTCAAGATATGCTTGTAGATGAAAGTAAGCCTATAGAAAAGTGAAGAAGTAAAGTAAGAAAAGAATATCTAATGATAAGTTTTCGTGGCAAGCACTAAAATATAAGTTAGAATATCCAAAATGTTAGTAATAATATAATAATTACGAATCTGTATTCGGTTTGTCAAGATATGCTTGTAGATGAAAGTTAGCCTATAGAAAAGTGAAGAAGTAAAGTAAGAAAAGTATATCTAATGATAAGTTTGCGTAGCAAGCACTAAAATATAAGTTAGAATATCCAAAATGTTAGTAATAATATAATAATTACGAATCTGTATTCGGTTTGTCAAGATATGCTTGTAGATGAAAGTTAGCCTATAGAAAAGTGAAGAAGTAAAGTAAGAAAAGAATATCTAATGATAAGTTTTCGTAGCAAGCACTAAAATATAAGTTAGAATATCCAAAATGTTAGTAATAATGTCACAATTACGAATCTGTATTCGGTTCGTCAAGATATGCTTGTAGATGAAAGTTAGCCTATAGAAAAGTGAAGAAGTAAAGTAAGAAAAGAATATCTAATGATAAGTTTTCGTAGCAAGCACTAAAATATAAGTTAGAATATCCAAAATGTTAGTAATAATATAATAATTACGAATCTGTATTCGGTTTGTCAAGATATGCTTGTAGATGAAAGTTAGCCTATAGAAAAGTGAAGAAGTAAAGTAAGAAAAGTATATCTAATGATAAGTTTGCGTAGCAAGCACTAAAATATAAGTTAGAATATCCAAAATGTTAGTAATAATATAATAATTACGAATCTGTATTCGGTTTGTCAAGATATGCTTGTAGATGAAAGTTAGCCTATAGAAAAGTGAAGAAGTAAAGTAAGAAAAGAATATCTAATGATAAGTTTTCGTAGCAAGCACTAAAATATAAGTTAGAATATCCAAAATGTTAGTAATAATGTCACAATTACGAATCTGTATTCGGTTCGTCAAGATATGCTTGTAGATGAAAGTTAGCCTATAGAAAAGTGAAGAAGTAAAGTAAGAAAAGTATATCTAATGATAAGTTTGCGTAGCAAGCACTAAAATATAAGTTAGAATATCCAAAATGTTAGTAATAATATAATAATTACGAATCTGTATTCGGTTTGTCAAGATATGCTTGTAGATGAAAGTTAGCCTATAGAAAAGTGAAGAAGTAAAGTAAGAAAAGTATATCTAATGATAAGTTTGCGTAGCAAGCACTAAAATATAAGTTAGAATATCCAAAATGTTAGTAATAATATAATAATTACGAATCTGTATTCGGTTTGTCAAGATATGCTTGTAGCTGAAAGTTAGCCTATAGAAAAGTGAAGAAGTAAAGTAAGAAAAGAATATCTAATGATAAGTTTTCGTGGCAAGCACTAAAATATAAGTTAGAATATCCAAAATGTTAGTAATAATATAATAATTACGAATCTGTATTCGGTTTGTCAAGATATGCTTGTAGCTGAAAGTTAGCCTATAGAAAAGTGAAGAAGTAAAGTAAGAAAAGTATATCTAATGATAAGTTTTCGTGGCAAGCACTAAAATATAAGTTAGAATATCCAAAATATTAGTAATAATATAATAATTACGAATCTGTATTCGGTTTGTCAAGATATGCTTGTAGATGAAAGTTAGCCTATAGAAAAGTGAAGAAGTAAAGTAAGAAAAGAATATCTAATGATAAGTTTTCGTGGCAAGCACTAAAATATAAGTTAGAATATCCAAAATGTTAGTAATAATATAATAATTACGAATCTGTATTCGGTTTGTCAAGATATGCTTGTAGCTGAAAGTTAGCCTATAGAAAAGTGAAGAAGTAAAGTAAGAAAAGAATATCTAATGATAAGTTTTCGTGGCAAGCACTAAAATATAAGTTAGAATATCCAAAATGTTAGTAATAATATAATAATTACGAATCTGTATTCGGTTTGTCAAGATATGCTTGTAGATGAAAGTTAGCCTATAGAAAAGTGAAGAAGTAAAGTAAGAAAAGAATATCTAATGATAAGTTTTCGTAGCAAGCACTAAAATATAAGTTAGAATATCCAAAATGTTAGTAATAATGTCACAATTACGAATCTGTATTCGGTTCGTCAAGATATGCTTGTAGATGAAAGTTAGCCTATAGAAAAGTGAAGAAGTAAAGTAAGAAAAGTATATCTAATGATAAGTTTTCGTAGCAAGCACTAAAATATAAGTTAGAATATCCAAAATGTTAGTAATAATATAATAATTACGAATCTGTATTCGGTTTGTCAAGATATGCTTGTAGATGAAAGTTAGCCTATAGAAAAGTGAAGAAGTAAAGTAAGAAAAGTATATCTAATGATAAGTTTGCGTAGCAAGCACTAAAATATAAGTTAGAATATCCAAAATGTTAGTAATAATATAATAATTACGAATCTGTATTCGGTTTGTCAAGATATGCTTGTAGATGAAAGTTAGCCTATAGAAAAGTGAAGAAGTAAAGTAAGAAAAGAATATCTAATGATAAGTTTTCGTAGCAAGCACTAAAATATAAGTTAGAATATCCAAAATGTTAGTAATAATGTCACAATTACGAATCTGTATTCGGTTCGTCAAGATATGCTTGTAGATGAAAGTTAGCCTATAGAAAAGTGAAGAAGTAAAGTAAGAAAAGTATATCTAATGATAAGTTTGCGTAGCAAGCACTAAAATATAAGTTAGAATATCCAAAATGTTAGTAATAATATAATAATTACGAATCTGTATTCGGTTTGTCAAGATATGCTTGTAGATGAAAGTTAGCCTATAGAAAAGTGAAGAAGTAAAGTAAGAAAAGTATATCTAATGATAAGTTTGCGTAGCAAGCACTAAAATATAAGTTAGAATATCCAAAATGTTAGTAATAATATAATAATTACGAATCTGTATTCGGTTTGTCAAGATATGCTTGTAGCTGAAAGTTAGCCTATAGAAAAGTGAAGAAGTAAAGTAAGAAAAGAATATCTAATGATAAGTTTTCGTGGCAAGCACTAAAATATAAGTTAGAATATCCAAAATGTTAGTAATAATATAATAATTACGAATCTGTATTCGGTTTGTCAAGATATGCTTGTAGCTGAAAGTTAGCCTATAGAAAAGTGAAGAAGTAAAGTAAGAAAAGTATATCTAATGATAAGTTTTCGTGGCAAGCACTAAAATATAAGTTAGAATATCCAAAATATTAGTAATAATATAATAATTACGAATCTGTATTCGGTTTGTCAAGATATGCTTGTAGATGAAAGTTAGCCTATAGAAAAGTGAAGAAGTAAAGTAAGAAAAGAATATCTAATGATAAGTTTTCGTGGCAAGCACTAAAATATAAGTTAGAATATCCAAAATGTTAGTAATAATATAATAATTACGAATCTGTATTCGGTTTGTCAAGATATGCTTGTAGCTGAAAGTTAGCCTATAGAAAAGTGAAGAAGTAAAGTAAGAAAAGAATATCTAATGATAAGTTTTCGTGGCAAGCACTAAAATATAAGTTAGAATATCCAAAATGTTAGTAATAATATAATAATTACGAATCTGTATTCGGTTTGTCAAGATATGCTTGTAGATGAAAGTTAGCCTATAGAAAAGTGAAGAAGTAAATTAAGAAAAGAATATCTAATGATAAGTTTTCGTGGCAAGCACTAAAATATAAGTTAGAATATCCAAAATGTTAGTAATAATATAATAATTACGAATCTGTATTCGGTTTGTCAAGATATGCTTGTAGATGAAAGTAAGCCTATAGAAAAGTGAAGAAGTAAAGTAAGAAAAGAATATCTAATGATAAGTTTTCGTGGCAAGCACTAAAATATAAGTTAGAATATCCAAAATGTTAGTAATAATATAATAATTACGAATCTGTATTCGGTTTGTCAAGATATGCTTGTAGATGAAAGTTAGCCTATAGAAAAGTGAAGAAGTAAAGTAAGAAAAGAATATCTAATGATAAGTTTTCGTGGCAAGCACTAAAATATAAGTTAGAATATCCAAAATGTTAGTAATAATATAATAATTACGAATCTGTATTCGGTTTGTCAAGATATGCTTGTAGATGAAAGTAAGCCTATAGAAAAGTGAAGAAGTAAATTAAGAAAAGAATATCTAATGATAAGTTTTCGTGGCAAGCACTAAAATATAAGTTAGAATATCCAAAATGTTAGTAATAATATAATAATTACGAATCTGTATTCGGTTTGTCAAGATATGCTTGTAGATGAAAGTAAGCCTATAGAAAAGTGAAGAAGTAAAGTAAGAAAAGAATATCTAATGATAAGTTTTCGTGGCAAGCACTAAAATATAAGTTAGAATATCCAAAATATTAGTAATAATATAATAATTACGAATCTGTATTCGGTTTGTCAAGATATGCTTGTAGATGAAAGTTAGCCTATAGAAAAGTGAAGAAGTAAATTAAGAAAAGAATATCTAATGATAAGTTTTCGTGGCAAGCACTAAAATATAAGTTAGAATATCCAAAATGTTAGTAATAATATAATAATTACGAATCTGTATTCGGTTTGTCAAGATATGCTTGTAGATGAAAGTAAGCCTATAGAAAAGTGAAGAAGTAAAGTAAGAAAAGAATATCTAATGATAAGTTTTCGTGGCAAGCACTAAAATATAAGTTAGAATATCCAAAATATTAGTAATAATATAATAATTACGAATCTGTATTCGGTTTGTCAAGATATGCTTGTAGATGAAAGTTAGCCTATAGAAAAGTGAAGAAGTAAAGTAAGAAAAGAATATCTAATGATAAGTTTTCGTGGCAAGCACTAAAATATAAGTTAGAATATCCAAAATGTTAGTAATAATATAATAATTACGAATCTGTATTCGGTTTGTCAAGATATGCTTGTAGATGAAAGTTAGCCTATAGAAAAGTGAAGAAGTAAATTAAGAAAAGAATATCTAATGATAAGTTTTCGTGGCAAGCACTAAAATATAAGTTAGAATATCCAAAATGTTAGTAATAATATAATAATTACGAATCTGTATTCGGTTTGTCAAGATATGCTTGTAGATGAAAGTAAGCCTATAGAAAAGTGAAGAAGTAAAGTAAGAAAAGAATATCTAATGATAAGTTTTCGTGGCAAGCACTAAAATATAAGTTAGAATATCCAAAATGTTAGTAATAATATAATAATTACGAATCTGTATTCGGTTTGTCAAGATATGCTTGTAGATGAAAGTAAGCCTATAGAAAAGTGAAGAAGTAAAGTAAGAAAAGAATATCTAATGATAAGTTTTCGTGGCAAGCACTAAAATATAAGTTAGAATATCCAAAATATTAGTAATAATATAATAATTACGAATCTGTATTCGGTTTGTCAAGATATGCTTGTAGATGAAAGTTAGCCTATAGAAAAGTGAAGAAGTAAAGTAAGAAAAGAATATCTAATGATAAGTTTTCGTGGCAAGCACTAAAATATAAGTTAGAATATCCAAAATGTTAGTAATAATATAATAATTACGAATCTGTATTCGGTTTGTCAAGATATGCTTGTAGCTGAAAGTTAGCCTATAGAAAAGTGAAGAAGTAAAGTAAGAAAAGAATATCTAATGATAAGTTTTCGTGGCAAGCACTAAAATATAAGTTAGAATATCCAAAATGTTAGTAATAATATAATAATTACGAATCTGTATTCGGTTTGTCAAGATATGCTTGTAGATGAAAGTTAGCCTATAGAAAAGTGAAGAAGTAAATTAAGAAAAGAATATCTAATGATAAGTTTTCGTGGCAAGCACTAAAATATAAGTTAGAATATCCAAAATGTTAGTAATAATATAATAATTACGAATCTGTATTCGGTTTGTCAAGATATGCTTGTAGATGAAAGTAAGCCTATAGAAAAGTGAAGAAGTAAAGTAAGAAAAGAATATCTAATGATAAGTTTTCGTGGCAAGCACTAAAATATAAGTTAGAATATCCAAAATGTTAGTAATAATATAATAATTACGAATCTGTATTCGGTTTGTCAAGATATGCTTGTAGATGAAAGTAAGCCTATAGAAAAGTGAAGAAGTAAAGTAAGAAAAGAATATCTAATGATAAGTTTTCGTGGCAAGCACTAAAATATAAGTTAGAATATCCAAAATATTAGTAATAATATAATAATTACGAATCTGTATTCGGTTTGTCAAGATATGCTTGTAGATGAAAGTTAGCCTATAGAAAAGTGAAGAAGTAAAGTAAGAAAAGAATATCTAATGATAAGTTTTCGTGGCAAGCACTAAAATATAAGTTAGAATATCCAAAATGTTAGTAATAATATAATAATTACGAATCTGTATTCGGTTTGTCAAGATATGCTTGTAGCTGAAAGTTAGCCTATAGAAAAGTGAAGAAGTAAAGTAAGAAAAGAATATCTAATGATAAGTTTTCGTGGCAAGCACTAAAATATAAGTTAGAATATCCAAAATGTTAGTAATAATATAATAATTACGAATCTGTATTCGGTTTGTCAAGATATGCTTGTAGATGAAAGTTAGCCTATAGAAAAGTGAAGAAGTAAATTAAGAAAAGAATATCTAATGATAAGTTTTCGTGGCAAGCACTAAAATATAAGTTAGAATATCCAAAATGTTAGTAATAATATAATAATTACGAATCTGTATTCGGTTTGTCAAGATATGCTTGTAGATGAAAGTTAGCCTATAGAAAAGTGAAGAAGTAAAGTAAGAAAAGTATATCTAATGATAAGTTTTCGTGGCAAGCACTAAAATATAAGTTAGAATATCCAAAATATTAGTAATAATATAATAATTACGAATCTGTATTCGGTTTGTCAAGATATGCTTGTAGATGAAAGTTAGCCTATAGAAAAGTGAAGAAGTAAATTAAGAAAAGAATATCTAATGATAAGTTTTCGTGGCAAGCACTAAAATATAAGTTAGAATATCCAAAATGTTAGTAATAATATAATAATTACGAATCTGTATTCGGTTTGTCAAGATATGCTTGTAGATGAAAGTAAGCCTATAGAAAAGTGAAGAAGTAAAGTAAGAAAAGAATATCTAATGATAAGTTTTCGTGGCAAGCACTAAAATATAAGTTAGAATATCCAAAATATTAGTAATAATATAATAATTACGAATCTGTATTCGGTTTGTCAAGATATGCTTGTAGATGAAAGTTAGCCTATAGAAAAGTGAAGAAGTAAAGTAAGAAAAGAATATCTAATGATAAGTTTTCGTGGCAAGCACTAAAATATAAGTTAGAATATCCAAAATGTTAGTAATAATATAATAATTACGAATCTGTATTCGGTTTGTCAAGATATGCTTGTAGATGAAAGTTAGCCTATAGAAAAGTGAAGAAGTAAATTAAGAAAAGAATATCTAATGATAAGTTTTCGTGGCAAGCACTAAAATATAAGTTAGAATATCCAAAATGTTAGTAATAATATAATAATTACGAATCTGTATTCGGTTTGTCAAGATATGCTTGTAGATGAAAGTAAGCCTATAGAAAAGTGAAGAAGTAAAGTAAGAAAAGAATATCTAATGATAAGTTTTCGTGGCAAGCACTAAAATATAAGTTAGAATATCCAAAATGTTAGTAATAATATAATAATTACGAATCTGTATTCGGTTTGTCAAGATATGCTTGTAGATGAAAGTAAGCCTATAGAAAAGTGAAGAAGTAAAGTAAGAAAAGAATATCTAATGATAAGTTTTCGTGGCAAGCACTAAAATATAAGTTAGAATATCCAAAATATTAGTAATAATATAATAATTACGAATCTGTATTCGGTTTGTCAAGATATGCTTGTAGATGAAAGTTAGCCTATAGAAAAGTGAAGAAGTAAAGTAAGAAAAGAATATCTAATGATAAGTTTTCGTGGCAAGCACTAAAATATAAGTTAGAATATCCAAAATGTTAGTAATAATATAATAATTACGAATCTGTATTCGGTTTGTCAAGATATGCTTGTAGCTGAAAGTTAGCCTATAGAAAAGTGAAGAAGTAAAGTAAGAAAAGAATATCTAATGATAAGTTTTCGTGGCAAGCACTAAAATATAAGTTAGAATATCCAAAATGTTAGTAATAATATAATAATTACGAATCTGTATTCGGTTTGTCAAGATATGCTTGTAGATGAAAGTTAGCCTATAGAAAAGTGAAGAAGTAAATTAAGAAAAGAATATCTAATGATAAGTTTTCGTGGCAAGCACTAAAATATAAGTTAGAATATCCAAAATGTTAGTAATAATATAATAATTACGAATCTGTATTCGGTTTGTCAAGATATGCTTGTAGATGAAAGTAAGCCTATAGAAAAGTGAAGAAGTAAAGTAAGAAAAGAATATCTAATGATAAGTTTTCGTGGCAAGCACTAAAATATAAGTTAGAATATCCAAAATGTTAGTAATAATATAATAATTACGAATCTGTATTCGGTTTGTCAAGATATGCTTGTAGATGAAAGTAAGCCTATAGAAAAGTGAAGAAGTAAAGTAAGAAAAGAATATCTAATGATAAGTTTTCGTGGCAAGCACTAAAATATAAGTTAGAATATCCAAAATATTAGTAATAATATAATAATTACGAATCTGTATTCGGTTTGTCAAGATATGCTTGTAGATGAAAGTTAGCCTATAGAAAAGTGAAGAAGTAAAGTAAGAAAAGAATATCTAATGATAAGTTTTCGTGGCAAGCACTAAAATATAAGTTAGAATATCCAAAATGTTAGTAATAATATAATAATTACGAATCTGTATTCGGTTTGTCAAGATATGCTTGTAGCTGAAAGTTAGCCTATAGAAAAGTGAAGAAGTAAAGTAAGAAAAGAATATCTAATGATAAGTTTTCGTGGCAAGCACTAAAATATAAGTTAGAATATCCAAAATGTTAGTAATAATATAATAATTACGAATCTGTATTCGGTTTGTCAAGATATGCTTGTAGATGAAAGTTAGCCTATAGAAAAGTGAAGAAGTAAATTAAGAAAAGAATATCTAATGATAAGTTTTCGTGGCAAGCACTAAAATATAAGTTAGAATATCCAAAATGTTAGTAATAATATAATAATTACGAATCTGTATTCGGTTTGTCAAGATATGCTTGTAGATGAAAGTTAGCCTATAGAAAAGTGAAGAAGTAAAGTAAGAAAAGAATATCTAATGATAAGTTTTCGTGGCAAGCACTAAAATATAAGTTAGAATATCCAAAATGTTAGTAATAATATAATAATTACGAATCTGTATTCGGTTTGTCAAGATATGCTTGTAGATGAAAGTTAGCCTATAGAAAAGTGAAGAAGTAAAGTAAGAAAAGAATATCTAATGATAAGTTTTCGTGGCAAGCACTAAAATATAAGTTAGAATATCCAAAATGTTAGTAATAATATAATAATTACGAATCTGTATTCGGTTTGTCAAGATATGCTTGTAGATGAAAGTAAGCCTATAGAAAAGTGAAGAAGTAAAGTAAGAAAAGAATATCTAATGATAAGTTTTCGTGGCAAGCACTAAAATATAAGTTAGAATATCCAAAATATTAGTAATAATATAATAATTACGAATCTGTATTCGGTTTGTCAAGATATGCTTGTAGATGAAAGTTAGCCTATAGAAAAGTGAAGAAGTAAATTAAGAAAAGAATATCTAATGATAAGTTTTCGTGGCAAGCACTAAAATATAAGTTAGAATATCCAAAATGTTAGTAATAATATAATAATTACGAATCTGTATTCGGTTTGTCAAGATATGCTTGTAGATGAAAGTAAGCCTATAGAAAAGTGAAGAAGTAAAGTAAGAAAAGAATATCTAATGATAAGTTTTCGTGGCAAGCACTAAAATATAAGTTAGAATATCCAAAATGTTAGTAATAATATAATAATTACGAATCTGTATTCGGTTTGTCAAGATATGCTTGTAGCTGAAAGTTAGCCTATAGAAAAGTGAAGAAGTAAAGTAAGAAAAGTATATCTAATGATAAGTTTTCGTGGCAAGCACTAAAATATAAGTTAGAATATCCAAAATATTAGTAATAATATAATAATTACGAATCTGTATTCGGTTTGTCAAGATATGCTTGTAGATGAAAGTTAGCCTATAGAAAAGTGAAGAAGTAAAGTAAGAAAAGAATATCTAATGATAAGTTTTCGTGGCAAGCACTAAAATATAAGTTAGAATATCCAAAATGTTAGTAATAATATAATAATTACGAATCTGTATTCGGTTTGTCAAGATATGCTTGTAGCTGAAAGTTAGCCTATAGAAAAGTGAAGAAGTAAAGTAAGAAAAGAATATCTAATGATAAGTTTTCGTGGCAAGCACTAAAATATAAGTTAGAATATCCAAAATGTTAGTAATAATATAATAATTACGAATCTGTATTCGGTTTGTCAAGATATGCTTGTAGATGAAAGTTAGCCTATAGAAAAGTGAAGAAGTAAATTAAGAAAAGAATATCTAATGATAAGTTTTCGTGGCAAGCACTAAAATATAAGTTAGAATATCCAAAATGTTAGTAATAATATAATAATTACGAATCTGTATTCGGTTTGTCAAGATATGCTTGTAGATGAAAGTAAGCCTATAGAAAAGTGAAGAAGTAAAGTAAGAAAAGAATATCTAATGATAAGTTTTCGTGGCAAGCACTAAAATATAAGTTAGAATATCCAAAATGTTAGTAATAATATAATAATTACGAATCTGTATTCGGTTTGTCAAGATATGCTTGTAGATGAAAGTTAGCCTATAGAAAAGTGAAGAAGTAAAGTAAGAAAAGAATATCTAATGATAAGTTTTCGTGGCAAGCACTAAAATATAAGTTAGAATATCCAAAATGTTAGTAATAATATAATAATTACGAATCTGTATTCGGTTTGTCAAGATATGCTTGTAGATGAAAGTAAGCCTATAGAAAAGTGAAGAAGTAAATTAAGAAAAGAATATCTAATGATAAGTTTTCGTGGCAAGCACTAAAATATAAGTTAGAATATCCAAAATGTTAGTAATAATATAATAATTACGAATCTGTATTCGGTTTGTCAAGATATGCTTGTAGATGAAAGTAAGCCTATAGAAAAGTGAAGAAGTAAAGTAAGAAAAGAATATCTAATGATAAGTTTTCGTGGCAAGCACTAAAATATAAGTTAGAATATCCAAAATATTAGTAATAATATAATAATTACGAATCTGTATTCGGTTTGTCAAGATATGCTTGTAGATGAAAGTTAGCCTATAGAAAAGTGAAGAAGTAAATTAAGAAAAGAATATCTAATGATAAGTTTTCGTGGCAAGCACTAAAATATAAGTTAGAATATCCAAAATGTTAGTAATAATATAATAATTACGAATCTGTATTCGGTTTGTCAAGATATGCTTGTAGATGAAAGTAAGCCTATAGAAAAGTGAAGAAGTAAAGTAAGAAAAGAATATCTAATGATAAGTTTTCGTGGCAAGCACTAAAATATAAGTTAGAATATCCAAAATATTAGTAATAATATAATAATTACGAATCTGTATTCGGTTTGTCAAGATATGCTTGTAGATGAAAGTTAGCCTATAGAAAAGTGAAGAAGTAAAGTAAGAAAAGAATATCTAATGATAAGTTTTCGTGGCAAGCACTAAAATATAAGTTAGAATATCCAAAATGTTAGTAATAATATAATAATTACGAATCTGTATTCGGTTTGTCAAGATATGCTTGTAGATGAAAGTTAGCCTATAGAAAAGTGAAGAAGTAAATTAAGAAAAGAATATCTAATGATAAGTTTTCGTGGCAAGCACTAAAATATAAGTTAGAATATCCAAAATGTTAGTAATAATATAATAATTACGAATCTGTATTCGGTTTGTCAAGATATGCTTGTAGATGAAAGTAAGCCTATAGAAAAGTGAAGAAGTAAAGTAAGAAAAGAATATCTAATGATAAGTTTTCGTGGCAAGCACTAAAATATAAGTTAGAATATCCAAAATGTTAGTAATAATATAATAATTACGAATCTGTATTCGGTTTGTCAAGATATGCTTGTAGATGAAAGTAAGCCTATAGAAAAGTGAAGAAGTAAAGTAAGAAAAGAATATCTAATGATAAGTTTTCGTGGCAAGCACTAAAATATAAGTTAGAATATCCAAAATATTAGTAATAATATAATAATTACGAATCTGTATTCGGTTTGTCAAGATATGCTTGTAGATGAAAGTTAGCCTATAGAAAAGTGAAGAAGTAAAGTAAGAAAAGAATATCTAATGATAAGTTTTCGTGGCAAGCACTAAAATATAAGTTAGAATATCCAAAATGTTAGTAATAATATAATAATTACGAATCTGTATTCGGTTTGTCAAGATATGCTTGTAGCTGAAAGTTAGCCTATAGAAAAGTGAAGAAGTAAAGTAAGAAAAGAATATCTAATGATAAGTTTTCGTGGCAAGCACTAAAATATAAGTTAGAATATCCAAAATGTTAGTAATAATATAATAATTACGAATCTGTATTCGGTTTGTCAAGATATGCTTGTAGATGAAAGTTAGCCTATAGAAAAGTGAAGAAGTAAATTAAGAAAAGAATATCTAATGATAAGTTTTCGTGGCAAGCACTAAAATATAAGTTAGAATATCCAAAATGTTAGTAATAATATAATAATTACGAATCTGTATTCGGTTTGTCAAGATATGCTTGTAGATGAAAGTAAGCCTATAGAAAAGTGAAGAAGTAAAGTAAGAAAAGAATATCTAATGATAAGTTTTCGTGGCAAGCACTAAAATATAAGTTAGAATATCCAAAATGTTAGTAATAATATAATAATTACGAATCTGTATTCGGTTTGTCAAGATATGCTTGTAGATGAAAGTAAGCCTATAGAAAAGTGAAGAAGTAAAGTAAGAAAAGAATATCTAATGATAAGTTTTCGTGGCAAGCACTAAAATATAAGTTAGAATATCCAAAATATTAGTAATAATATAATAATTACGAATCTGTATTCGGTTTGTCAAGATATGCTTGTAGATGAAAGTTAGCCTATAGAAAAGTGAAGAAGTAAAGTAAGAAAAGAATATCTAATGATAAGTTTTCGTGGCAAGCACTAAAATATAAGTTAGAATATCCAAAATGTTAGTAATAATATAATAATTACGAATCTGTATTCGGTTTGTCAAGATATGCTTGTAGCTGAAAGTTAGCCTATAGAAAAGTGAAGAAGTAAAGTAAGAAAAGAATATCTAATGATAAGTTTTCGTGGCAAGCACTAAAATATAAGTTAGAATATCCAAAATGTTAGTAATAATATAATAATTACGAATCTGTATTCGGTTTGTCAAGATATGCTTGTAGATGAAAGTTAGCCTATAGAAAAGTGAAGAAGTAAATTAAGAAAAGAATATCTAATGATAAGTTTTCGTGGCAAGCACTAAAATATAAGTTAGAATATCCAAAATGTTAGTAATAATATAATAATTACGAATCTGTATTCGGTTTGTCAAGATATGCTTGTAGATGAAAGTTAGCCTATAGAAAAGTGAAGAAGTAAAGTAAGAAAAGAATATCTAATGATAAGTTTTCGTGGCAAGCACTAAAATATAAGTTAGAATATCCAAAATGTTAGTAATAATATAATAATTACGAATCTGTATTCGGTTTGTCAAGATATGCTTGTAGATGAAAGTTAGCCTATAGAAAAGTGAAGAAGTAAAGTAAGAAAAGAATATCTAATGATAAGTTTTCGTGGCAAGCACTAAAATATAAGTTAGAATATCCAAAATGTTAGTAATAATATAATAATTACGAATCTGTATTCGGTTTGTCAAGATATGCTTGTAGATGAAAGTAAGCCTATAGAAAAGTGAAGAAGTAAAGTAAGAAAAGAATATCTAATGATAAGTTTTCGTGGCAAGCACTAAAATATAAGTTAGAATATCCAAAATATTAGTAATAATATAATAATTACGAATCTGTATTCGGTTTGTCAAGATATGCTTGTAGATGAAAGTTAGCCTATAGAAAAGTGAAGAAGTAAATTAAGAAAAGAATATCTAATGATAAGTTTTCGTGGCAAGCACTAAAATATAAGTTAGAATATCCAAAATGTTAGTAATAATATAATAATTACGAATCTGTATTCGGTTTGTCAAGATATGCTTGTAGATGAAAGTAAGCCTATAGAAAAGTGAAGAAGTAAAGTAAGAAAAGAATATCTAATGATAAGTTTTCGTGGCAAGCACTAAAATATAAGTTAGAATATCCAAAATGTTAGTAATAATATAATAATTACGAATCTGTATTCGGTTTGTCAAGATATGCTTGTAGATGAAAGTTAGCCTATAGAAAAGTGAAGAAGTAAATTAAGAAAAGAATATCTAATGATAAGTTTTCGTGGCAAGCACTAAAATATAAGTTAGAATATCCAAAATGTTAGTAATAATATAATAATTACGAATCTGTATTCGGTTTGTCAAGATATGCTTGTAGATGAAAGTAAGCCTATAGAAAAGTGAAGAAGTAAAGTAAGAAAAGAATATCTAATGATAAGTTTTCGTGGCAAGCACTAAAATATAAGTTAGAATATCCAAAATATTAGTAATAATATAATAATTACGAATCTGTATTCGGTTTGTCAAGATATGCTTGTAGATGAAAGTTAGCCTATAGAAAAGTGAAGAAGTAAATTAAGAAAAGAATATCTAATGATAAGTTTTCGTGGCAAGCACTAAAATATAAGTTAGAATATCCAAAATGTTAGTAATAATATAATAATTACGAATCTGTATTCGGTTTGTCAAGATATGCTTGTAGATGAAAGTTAGCCTATAGAAAAGTGAAGAAGTAAATTAAGAAAAGAATATCTAATGATAAGTTTTCGTGGCAAGCACTAAAATATAAGTTAGAATATCCAAAATATTAGTAATAATATAATAATTACGAATCTGTATTCGGTTTGTCAAGATATGCTTGTAGATGAAAGTAAGCCTATAGAAAAGTGAAGAAGTAAAGTAAGAAAAGAATATCTAATGATAAGTTTTCGTGGCAAGCACTAAAATATAAGTTAGAATATCCAAAATGTTAGTAATAATATAATAATTACGAATCTGTATTCGGTTTGTCAAGATATGCTTGTAGATGAAAGTTAGCCTATAGAAAAGTGAAGAAGTAAATTAAGAAAAGAATATCTAATGATAAGTTTTCGTGGCAAGCACTAAAATATAAGTTAGAATATCCAAAATGTTAGTAATAATATAATAATTACGAATCTGTATTCGGTTTGTCAAGATATGCTTGTAGATGAAAGTAAGCCTATAGAAAAGTGAAGAAGTAAAGTAAGAAAAGAATATCTAATGATAAGTTTTCGTGGCAAGCACTAAAATATAAGTTAGAATATCCAAAATATTAGTAATAATATAATAATTACGAATCTGTATTCGGTTTGTCAAGATATGCTTGTAGATGAAAGTTAGCCTATAGAAAAGTGAAGAAGTAAAGTAAGAAAAGAATATCTAATGATAAGTTTTCGTGGCAAGCACTAAAATATAAGTTAGAATATCCAAAATATTAGTAATAATATAATAATTACGAATCTGTATTCGGTTTGTCAAGATATGCTTGTAGATGAAAGTTAGCCTATAGAAAAGTGAAGAAGTAAAGTAAGAAAAGAATATCTAATGATAAGTTTTCGTGGCAAGCACTAAAATATAAGTTAGAATATCCAAAATATTAGTAATAATATAATAATTACGAATCTGTATTCGGTTTGTCAAGATATGCTTGTAGATGAAAGTTAGCCTATAGAAAAGTGAAGAAGTAAAGTAAGAAAAGAATATCTAATGATAAGTTTTCGTGGCAAGCACTAAAATATAAGTTAGAATATCCAAAATATTAGTAATAATATAATAATTACGAATCTGTATTCGGTTTGTCAAGATATGCTTGTAGATGAAAGTTAGCCTATAGAAAAGTGAAGAAGTAAAGTAAGAAAAGAATATCTAATGATAAGTTTTCGTGGCAAGCACTAAAATATAAGTTAGAATATCCAAAATATTAGTAATAATATAATAATTACGAATCTGTATTCGGTTTGTCAAGATATGCTTGTAGATGAAAGTTAGCCTATAGAAAAGTGAAGAAGTAAAGTAAGAAAAGAATATCTAATGATAAGTTTTCGTGGCAAGCACTAAAATATAAGTTAGAATATCCAAAATGTTAGTAATAATATAATAATTACGAATCTGTATTCGGTTTGTCAAGATATGCTTGTAGCTGAAAGTTAGCCTATAGAAAAGTGAAGAAGTAAAGTAAGAAAAGAATATCTAATGATAAGTTTTCGTGGCAAGCACTAAAATATAAGTTAGAATATCCAAAATGTTAGTAATAATATAATAATTACGAATCTGTATTCGGTTTGTCAAGATATGCTTGTAGATGAAAGTTAGCCTATAGAAAAGTGAAGAAGTAAAGTAAGAAAAGAATATCTAATGATAAGTTTTCGTGGCAAGCACTAAAATATAAGTTAGAATATCCAAAATATTAGTAATAATATAATAATTACGAATCTGTATTCGGTTTGTCAAGATATGCTTGTAGATGAAAGTTAGCCTATAGAAAAGTGAAGAAGTAAAGTAAGAAAAGAATATCTAATGATAAGTTTTCGTGGCAAGCACTAAAATATAAGTTAGAATATCCAAAATGTTAGTAATAATATAATAATTACGAATCTGTATTCGGTTTGTCAAGATATGCTTGTAGCTGAAAGTTAGCCTATAGAAAAGTGAAGAAGTAAAGTAAGAAAAGAATATCTAATGATAAGTTTTCGTGGCAAGCACTAAAATATAAGTTAGAATATCCAAAATGTTAGTAATAATATAATAATTACGAATCTGTATTCGGTTTGTCAAGATATGCTTGTAGATGAAAGTTAGCCTATAGAAAAGTGAAGAAGTAAAGTAAGAAAAGAATATCTAATGATAAGTTTTCGTGGCAAGCACTAAAATATAAGTTAGAATATCCAAAATATTAGTAATAATATAATAATTACGAATCTGTATTCGGTTTGTCAAGATATGCTTGTAGATGAAAGTTAGCCTATAGAAAAGTGAAGAAGTAAAGTAAGAAAAGAATATCTAATGATAAGTTTTCGTGGCAAGCACTAAAATATAAGTTAGAATATCCAAAATGTTAGTAATAATATAATAATTACGAATCTGTATTCGGTTTGTCAAGATATGCTTGTAGATGAAAGTAAGCCTATAGAAAAGTGAAGAAGTAAAGTAAGAAAAGAATATCTAATGATAAGTTTTCGTGGCAAGCACTAAAATATAAGTTAGAATATCCAAAATATTAGTAATAATATAATAATTACGAATCTGTATTCGGTTTGTCAAGATATGCTTGTAGATGAAAGTTAGCCTATAGAAAAGTGAAGAAGTAAAGTAAGAAAAGAATATCTAATGATAAGTTTTCGTGGCAAGCACTAAAATATAAGTTAGAATATCCAAAATGTTAGTAATAATATAATAATTACGAATCTGTATTCGGTTTGTCAAGATATGCTTGTAGATGAAAGTAAGCCTATAGAAAAGTGAAGAAGTAAAGTAAGAAAAGAATATCTAATGATAAGTTTTCGTGGCAAGCACTAAAATATAAGTTAGAATATCCAAAATGTTAGTAATAATATAATAATTACGAATCTGTATTCGGTTTGTCAAGATATGCTTGTAGATGAAAGTTAGCCTATAGAAAAGTGAAGAAGTAAAGTAAGAAAAGAATATCTAATGATAAGTTTTCGTGGCAAGCACTAAAATATAAGTTAGAATATCCAAAATGTTAGTAATAATATAATAATTACGAATCTGTATTCGGTTTGTCAAGATATGCTTGTAGATGAAAGTTAGCCTATAGAAAAGTGAAGAAGTAAAGTAAGAAAAGAATATCTAATGATAAGTTTTCGTGGCAAGCACTAAAATATAAGTTAGAATATCCAAAATGTTAGTAATAATATAATAATTACGAATCTGTATTCGGTTTGTCAAGATATGCTTGTAGATGAAAGTTAGCCTATAGAAAAGTGAAGAAGTAAAGTAAGAAAAGAATATCTAATGATAAGTTTTCGTGGCAAGCACTAAAATATAAGTTAGAATATCCAAAATATTAGTAATAATATAATAATTACGAATCTGTATTCGGTTTGTCAAGATATGCTTGTAGATGAAAGTTAGCCTATAGAAAAGTGAAGAAGTAAAGTAAGAAAAGAATATCTAATGATAAGTTTTCGTGGCAAGCACTAAAATATAAGTTAGAATATCCAAAATGTTAGTAATAATATAATAATTACGAATCTGTATTCGGTTTGTCAAGATATGCTTGTAGATGAAAGTTAGCCTATAGAAAAGTGAAGAAGTAAAGTAAGAAAAGAATATCTAATGATAAGTTTTCGTGGCAAGCACTAAAATATAAGTTAGAATATCCAAAATGTTAGTAATAATATAATAATTACGAATCTGTATTCGGTTTGTCAAGATATGCTTGTAGATGAAAGTTAGCCTATAGAAAAGTGAAGAAGTAAAGTAAGAAAAGAATATCTAATGATAAGTTTTCGTGGCAAGCACTAAAATATAAGTTAGAATATCCAAAATATTAGTAATAATATAATAATTACGAATCTGTATTCGGTTTGTCAAGATATGCTTGTAGATGAAAGTAAGCCTATAGAAAAGTGAAGAAGTAAAGTAAGAAAAGAATATCTAATGATAAGTTTTCGTGGCAAGCACTAAAATATAAGTTAGAATATCCAAAATATTAGTAATAATATAATAATTACGAATCTGTATTCGGTTTGTCAAGATATGCTTGTAGATGAAAGTTAGCCTATAGAAAAGTGAAGAAGTAAAGTAAGAAAAGAATATCTAATGATAAGTTTTCGTGGCAAGCACTAAAATATAAGTTAGAATATCCAAAATATTAGTAATAATATAATAATTACGAATCTGTATTCGGTTTGTCAAGATATGCTTGTAGATGAAAGTAAGCCTATAGAAAAGTGAAGAAGTAAAGTAAGAAAAGAATATCTAATGATAAGTTTTCGTGGCAAGCACTAAAATATAAGTTAGAATATCCAAAATATTAGTAATAATATAATAATTACGAATCTGTATTCGGTTTGTCAAGATATGCTTGTAGATGAAAGTTAGCCTATAGAAAAGTGAAGAAGTAAAGTAAGAAAAGAATATCTAATGATAAGTTTTCGTGGCAAGCACTAAAATATAAGTTAGAATATCCAAAATGTTAGTAATAATATAATAATTACGAATCTGTATTCGGTTTGTCAAGATATGCTTGTAGCTGAAAGTTAGCCTATAGAAAAGTGAAGAAGTAAAGTAAGAAAAGAATATCTAATGATAAGTTTTCGTGGCAAGCACTAAAATATAAGTTAGAATATCCAAAATGTTAGTAATAATATAATAATTACGAATCTGTATTCGGTTTGTCAAGATATGCTTGTAGATGAAAGTTAGCCTATAGAAAAGTGAAGAAGTAAATTAAGAAAAGAATATCTAATGATAAGTTTTCGTGGCAAGCACTAAAATATAAGTTAGAATATCCAAAATGTTAGTAATAATATAATAATTACGAATCTGTATTCGGTTTGTCAAGATATGCTTGTAGATGAAAGTAAGCCTATAGAAAAGTGAAGAAGTAAAGTAAGAAAAGAATATCTAATGATAAGTTTTCGTGGCAAGCACTAAAATATAAGTTAGAATATCCAAAATATTAGTAATAATATAATAATTACGAATCTGTATTCGGTTTGTCAAGATATGCTTGTAGATGAAAGTAAGCCTATAGAAAAGTGAAGAAGTAAAGTAAGAAAAGAATATCTAATGATAAGTTTTCGTGGCAAGCACTAAAATATAAGTTAGAATATCCAAAATGTTAGTAATAATATAATAATTACGAATCTGTATTCGGTTTGTCAAGATATGCTTGTAGCTGAAAGTTAGCCTATAGAAAAGTGAAGAAGTAAAGTAAGAAAAGAATATCTAATGATAAGTTTTCGTGGCAAGCACTAAAATATAAGTTAGAATATCCAAAATGTTAGTAATAATATAATAATTACGAATCTGTATTCGGTTTGTCAAGATATGCTTGTAGATGAAAGTTAGCCTATAGAAAAGTGAAGAAGTAAATTAAGAAAAGAATATCTAATGATAAGTTTTCGTGGCAAGCACTAAAATATAAGTTAGAATATCCAAAATGTTAGTAATAATATAATAATTACGAATCTGTATTCGGTTTGTCAAGATATGCTTGTAGATGAAAGTAAGCCTATAGAAAAGTGAAGAAGTAAAGTAAGAAAAGAATATCTAATGATAAGTTTTCGTGGCAAGCACTAAAATATAAGTTAGAATATCCAAAATATTAGTAATAATATAATAATTACGAATCTGTATTCGGTTTGTCAAGATATGCTTGTAGATGAAAGTAAGCCTATAGAAAAGTGAAGAAGTAAAGTAAGAAAAGAATATCTAATGATAAGTTTTCGTGGCAAGCACTAAAATATAAGTTAGAATATCCAAAATGTTAGTAATAATATAATAATTACGAATCTGTATTCGGTTTGTCAAGATATGCTTGTAGATGAAAGTTAGCCTATAGAAAAGTGAAGAAGTAAAGTAAGAAAAGAATATCTAATGATAAGTTTTCGTGGCAAGCACTAAAATATAAGTTAGAATATCCAAAATGTTAGTAATAATATAATAATTACGAATCTGTATTCGGTTTGTCAAGATATGCTTGTAGATGAAAGTAAGCCTATAGAAAAGTGAAGAAGTAAAGTAAGAAAAGAATATCTAATGATAAGTTTTCGTGGCAAGCACTAAAATATAAGTTAGAATATCCAAAATATTAGTAATAATATAATAATTACGAATCTGTATTCGGTTTGTCAAGATATGCTTGTAGATGAAAGTTAGCCTATAGAAAAGTGAAGAAGTAAAGTAAGAAAAGAATATCTAATGATAAGTTTTCGTGGCAAGCACTAAAATATAAGTTAGAATATCCAAAATGTTAGTAATAATATAATAATTACGAATCTGTATTCGGTTTGTCAAGATATGCTTGTAGATGAAAGTAAGCCTATAGAAAAGTGAAGAAGTAAAGTAAGAAAAGAATATCTAATGATAAGTTTTCGTGGCAAGCACTAAAATATAAGTTAGAATATCCAAAATGTTAGTAATAATATAATAATTACGAATCTGTATTCGGTTTGTCAAGATATGCTTGTAGATGAAAGTAAGCCTATAGAAAAGTGAAGAAGTAAAGTAAGAAAAGAATATCTAATGATAAGTTTTCGTGGCAAGCACTAAAATATAAGTTAGAATATCCAAAATATTAGTAATAATATAATAATTACGAATCTGTATTCGGTTTGTCAAGATATGCTTGTAGATGAAAGTAAGCCTATAGAAAAGTGAAGAAGTAAAGTAAGAAAAGAATATCTAATGATAAGTTTTCGTGGCAAGCACTAAAATATAAGTTAGAATATCCAAAATGTTAGTAATAATATAATAATTACGAATCTGTATTCGGTTTGTCAAGATATGCTTGTAGATGAAAGTTAGCCTATAGAAAAGTGAAGAAGTAAAGTAAGAAAAGAATATCTAATGATAAGTTTTCGTGGCAAGCACTAAAATATAAGTTAGAATATCCAAAATGTTAGTAATAATATAATAATTACGAATCTGTATTCGGTTTGTCAAGATATGCTTGTAGATGAAAGTAAGCCTATAGAAAAGTGAAGAAGTAAAGTAAGAAAAGAATATCTAATGATAAGTTTTCGTGGCAAGCACTAAAATATAAGTTAGAATATCCAAAATATTAGTAATAATATAATAATTACGAATCTGTATTCGGTTTGTCAAGATATGCTTGTAGATGAAAGTTAGCCTATAGAAAAGTGAAGAAGTAAAGTAAGAAAAGAATATCTAATGATAAGTTTTCGTGGCAAGCACTAAAATATAAGTTAGAATATCCAAAATGTTAGTAATAATATAATAATTACGAATCTGTATTCGGTTTGTCAAGATATGCTTGTAGATGAAAGTAAGCCTATAGAAAAGTGAAGAAGTAAAGTAAGAAAAGAATATCTAATGATAAGTTTTCGTGGCAAGCACTAAAATATAAGTTAGAATATCCAAAATGTTAGTAATAATATAATAATTACGAATCTGTATTCGGTTTGTCAAGATATGCTTGTAGATGAAAGTTAGCCTATAGAAAAGTGAAGAAGTAAAGTAAGAAAAGAATATCTAATGATAAGTTTTCGTGGCAAGCACTAAAATATAAGTTAGAATATCCAAAATGTTAGTAATAATATAATAATTACGAATCTGTATTCGGTTTGTCAAGATATGCTTGTAGATGAAAGTTAGCCTATAGAAAAGTGAAGAAGTAAAGTAAGAAAAGAATATCTAATGATAAGTTTTCGTGGCAAGCACTAAAATATAAGTTAGAATATCCAAAATGTTAGTAATAATATAATAATAATAGTAATAATAATATTATTATATTATTACTAACATTTTGGATATTCTAACTTATATTTTAGTGCTTGCCACGAAAACTTATCATTAGATATTCTTTTCTTACTTTACTTCTTCACTTTTCTATAGGCTAACTTTCATCTACAAGCATATCTTGACAAACCGAATACAGATTCGTAATTATTATATTATTACTAACATTTTGGATATTCTAACTTATATTTTAGTGCTTGCCACGAAAACTTATCATTAGATATTCTTTCTTACTTTACTTCTTCACTTTTCTATAGGCTAACTTTCAGCTACAAGCATATCTTGACAAACCGAATACAGATTCGTAATTATTATATTATTACTAACATTTTGGATATTCTAACTTATATTTTAGTGCTTGCCACGAAAACTTATCATTAGATATTCTTTTCTTACTTTACTTCTTCACTTTTCTATAGGCTAACTTTCATCTACAAGCATATCTTGACAAACCGAATACAGATTCGTAATTATTATATTATTACTAATATTTTGGATATTCTAACTTATATTTTAGTGCTTGCCACGAAAACTTATCATTAGATATTCTTTTCTTACTTTACTTCTTCACTTTTCTATAGGCTTACTTTCATCTACAAGCATATCTTGACAAACCGAATACAGATTCGTATTATTATATTATTACTAACATTTTGGATATTCTAACTTATATTTTAGTGCTTGCCACGAAAACTTATCATTAGATATTCTATTACTAACATTTTGGATATTCTAACTTATATTTTAGTGCTTGCCACGAAAACTTATCATTAGATATTCTTTTCTTACTTTACTTCTTCACTTTTCTATAGGCTAACTTTCATCTACAAGCATATCTTGACAAACCGAATACAGATTCGTAATTATTATATTATTACTAACATTTTGGATATTCTAACTTATATTTTAGTGCTTGCCACGAAAACTTATCATTAGATATTCTTTTCTTACTTTACTTCTTCACTTTCTATAGGCTAACTTTCAGCTACAAGCATATCTTGACAAACCGAATACAGATTCGTAATTATTATATTATTACTAACATTTTGGATATTCTAACTTATATTTTAGTGCTTGCCACGAAAACTTATCATTAGATATTCTTTTCTTACTTTACTTCTTCACTTTTCTATAGGCTAACTTCATCTACAAGCATATCTTGACAAACCGAATACAGATTCGTAATTATTATATTATTACTAATATTTTGGATATTCTAACTTATATTTTAGTGCTTGCCACGAAAACTTATCATTAGATATTCTTTCTTACTTTACTTCTTCACTTTTCTATAGGCTTACTTTCATCTACAAGCATATCTTGACGAACCGAATACAGATTCGTAATTATTATATTATTACTAATATTTTGGATATTCTAACTTATATTTTAGTGCTTGCTACGAAAACTTATCATTAGATATTCTTTTCTTACTTTACTTCTTCACTTTTCTATAGGCTTACTTTCATCTACAAGCATATCTTGACAAACCGAATACAGATTCGTAATTATTATATTATTACTAACATTTTGGATATTCTAACTTATATTTTAGTGCTTGCCACGAAAACTTATCATTAGATATTCTTTTCTTACTTTACTTCTTCACTTTTCTATAGGCTTACTTCATCTACAAGCATATCTTGACAAACCGAATACAGATTCGTAATTGTGACATTATTACTAACATTTTGGATATTCTAACTTATATTTTAGTGCTTGCCACGAAAACTTATCATTAGATATTCTTTTCTTACTTTACTTCTTCACTTTTAATAGGCTAACTTTCATCTACAAGCATATCTTGACAAACCGAATACAGATTCGTAATTGTGACATTATTACTAACATTTTGGATATTCTAACTTATATTTTAGTGCTTGCTACGAAAACTTATCATTAGATATTCTTTTCTTACTTTACTTCTTCACTTTTAATAGGCTAACTTTCATCTACAAGCATATCTTGACAAACCGAATACAGATTCGTAATTGTGACATTATTACTAACATTTTGGATATTCTAACTTATATTTTAGTGCTTGCTACGAAAACTTATCATTAGATATTCTTTTCTTACTTTACTTCTTCACTTTTCTATAGGCTAACTTTCATCTACAAGCATATCTTGACAAACCGAATACAGATTCGTAATTGTGACATTATTACTAACATTTTGGATATTCTAACTTATATTTTAGTGCTTGCTACGAAAACTTATCATTAGATATTCTTTTCTTACTTTACTTCTTCACTTTTCTATAGGCTAACTTTCATCTACAAGCATATCTTGACAAACCGAATACAGATTCGTAATTGTGACATTATTACTAACATTTTGGATATTCTAACTTATATTTTAGTGCTTGCTACGAAAACTTATCATTAGATATTCTTTTCTTACTTTACTTCTTCACTTTTAATAGGCTAACTTTCATCTACAAGCATATCTTGACAAACCGAATACAGATTCGTAATTGTGACATTATTACTAACATTTTGGATATTCTAACTTATATTTTAGTGCTTGCTACGAAAACTTATCATTAGATATTCTTTTCTTACTTTACTTCTTCACTTTTAATAGGCTAACTTTCATCTACAAGCATATCTTGACAAACCGAATACAGATTCGTAATTGTGACATTATTACTAACATTTTGGATATTCTAACTTATATTTTAGTGCTTGCTACGAAAACTTATCATTAGATATTCTTTTCTTACTTTACTTCTTCACTTTTAATAGGCTAACTTTCATCTACAAGCATATCTTGACAAACCGAATACAGATTCGTAATTGTGACATTATTACTAACATTTTGGATATTCTAACTTATATTTTAGTGCTTGCTACGAAAACTTATCATTAGATATTCTTTTCTTACTTTACTTCTTCACTTTTAATAGGCTAACTTTCATCTACAAGCATATCTTGACAAACCGAATACAGATTCGTAATTGTGACATTATTACTAACATTTGGATATTCTAACTTATATTTTAGTGCTTGCCACGAAAACTTATCATTAGATATTCTTTTCTTACTTTACTTCTTCACTTTTCTATAGGCTAACTTTCATCTACAAGCATATCTTGACAAACCGAATACAGATTCGTAATTGTGACATTATTACTAACATTTTGGATATTCTAACTTATATTTTAGTGCTTGCTACGAAAACTTATCATTAGATATTCTTTTCTTACTTTACTTCTTCACTTTCTATAGGCTAACTTTCATCTACAAGCATATCTTGACAAACCGAATACAGATTCGTAATTGTGACATTATTACTAACATTTTGGATATTCTAACTTATATTTTAGTGCTTGCCACGAAAACTTATCATTAGATATTCTTTTCTTACTTTACTTCTTCACTTTTAATAGGCTAACTTTCATCTACAAGCATATCTTGACAAACCGAATACAGATTCGTAATTGTGACATTATTACTAACATTTTGGATATTCTAACTTATATTTTAGTGCTTGCCACGAAAACTTATCATTAGATATACTTTTCTTACTTTACTTCTTCACTTTTCTATAGGCTAACTTTCATCTACAAGCATATCTTGACAAACCGAATACAGATTCGTAATTGTGATATTATTACTAACATTTTGGATATTCTAACTTATATTTTAGTGCTTGCTACGAAAACTTATCATTAGATATTCTTTTCTTACTTTACTTCTTCACTTTTAATAGGCTAACTTTCATCTACAAGCATATCTTGACAAACCGAATACAGATTCGTAATTGTGACATTATTACTAACATTTTGGATATTCTAACTTATATTTTAGTGCTTGCCACGAAAACTATCATTAGATATACTTTTCTTACTTTACTTCTTCACTTTTAATAGGCTAACTTTCATCTACAAGCATATCTGACAAACCGAATACAGATTCGTAATTATGACATTATTACTAACATTTTGGATATTCTAACTTATATTTTAGTGCTTGCCACGAAAACTTATCATTAGATATTCTTTTCTTACTTTACTTCTTCACTTTTAATAGGCTAACTTTCATCTACAAGCATATCTTGACAAACCGAATACAGATTCGTAATTGTGACATTATTACTAACATTTTGGATATTCTAACTTATATTTTAGTGCTTGCTACGAAAACTTATCATTAGATATTCTTTTCTTACTTTACTTCTTCACTTTTAATAGGCTAACTTTCATCTACAAGCATATCTTGACAAACCGAATACAGATTCGTAATTGTGATATTATTACTAACATTTTGGATATTCTAACTTATATTTTAGTGCTTGCCACGAAAACTTATCATTAGATATTCTTTTCTTACTTTACTTCTTCACTTTTAATAGGCTAACTTTCATCTACAAGCATATCTTGACAAACCGAATACAGATTCGTAATTGTGACATTATTACTAACATTTTGGATATTCTAACTTATATTTTAGTGCTTGCCACGAAAACTTATCATTAGATATTCTTTTCTTACTTTACTTCTTCACTTTTCTATAGGCTAACTTTCATCTACAAGCATATCTTGACAAACCGAATACAGATTCGTAATTATGATATTATTACTAACATTTTGGATATTCTAACTTATATTTTAGTGCTTGCCACGAAAACTTATCATTAGATATTCTTTTCTTACTTTACTTCTTCACTTTTAATAGGCTAACTTTCATCTACAAGCATATCTTGACAAACCGAATACAGATTCGTAATTGTGACATTATTACTAACATTTTGGATATTCTAACTTATATTTTAGTGCTTGCCACGAAAACTTATCATTAGATATTCTTTTCTTACTTTACTTCTTCACTTTTAATAGGCTAACTTTCATCTACAAGCATATCTTGACAAACCGAATACAGATTCGTAATTGTGACATTATTACTAACATTTTGGATATTCTAACTTATATTTTAGTGCTTGCCACGAAAACTTATCATTAGATATTCTTTTCTTACTTTACTTCTTCACTTTTCTATAGGCTAACTTTCATCTACAAGCATATCTTGACAAACCGAATACAGATTCGTAATTGTGACATTATTACTAACATTTTGGATATTCTAACTTATATTTTAGTGCTTGCCACGAAAACTTATCATTAGATATTCTTTTCTTACTTTACTTCTTCACTTTTAATAGGCTAACTTTCATCTACAAGCATATCTTGACAAACCGAATACAGATTCGTAATTATTACATTATTACTAACATTTTGGATATTCTAACTTATATTTTAGTGCTTGCCACGAAAACTTATCATTAGATATTCTTTTCTTACTTTACTTCTTCACTTTTCTATAGGCTAACTTTCATCTACAAGCATATCTTGACAAACCGAATACAGATTCGTAATTGTGACATTATTACTAACATTTTGGATATTCTAACTTATATTTTAGTGCTTGCTACGAAAACTTATCATTAGATATTCTTTTCTTACTTTACTTCTTCACTTTTAATAGGCTAACTTTCATCTACAAGCATATCTTGACAAACCGAATACAGATTCGTAATTGTGACATTATTACTAACATTTTGGATATTCTAACTTATATTTTAGTGCTTGCTACGAAAACTTATCATTAGATATTCTTTTCTTACTTTACTTCTTCACTTTTAATAGGCTAACTTTCATCTACAAGCATATCTTGACAAACCGAATACAGATTCGTAATTATGACATTATTACTAACATTTTGGATATTCTAACTTATATTTTAGTGCTTGCCACGAAAACTTATCATTAGATATTCTTTTCTTACTTTACTTCTTCACTTTTAATAGGCTAACTTTCATCTACAAGCATATCTTGACAAACCGAATACAGATTCGTAATTGTGACATTATTACTAACATTTTGGATATTCTAACTTATATTTTAGTGCTTGCCACGAAAACTTATCATTAGATATACTTTTCTTACTTTACTTCTTCACTTTTCTATAGGCTAACTTTCATCTACAAGCATATCTTGACAAACCGAATACAGATTCGTAATTATGACATTATTACTAACATTTTGGATATTCTAACTTATATTTTAGTGCTTGCCACGAAAACTTATCATTAGATATTCTTTTCTTACTTTACTTCTTCACTTTTCTATAGGCTAACTTTCATCTACAAGCATATCTTGACAAACCGAATACAGATTCGTAATTGTGACATTATTACTAACATTTTGGATATTCTAACTTATATTTTAGTGCTTGCTACGAAAACTTATCATTAGATATTCTTTTCTTACTTTACTTCTTCACTTTTAATAGGCTAACTTTCATCTACAAGCATATCTTGACAAACCGAATACAGATTCGTAATTGTGACATTATTACTAACATTTTGGATATTCTAACTTATATTTTAGTGCTTGCCACGAAAACTTATCATTAGATATTCTTTTCTTACTTTACTTCTTCACTTTTCTATAGGCTAACTTTCATCTACAAGCATATCTTGACAAACCGAATACAGATTCGTAATTGTGACATTATTACTAACATTTTGGATATTCTAACTTATATTTTAGTGCTTGCCACGAAAACTTATCATTAGATATACTTTTCTTACTTTACTTCTTCACTTTTAATAGGCTAACTTTCATCTACAAGCATATCTTGACAAACCGAATACAGATTCGTAATTATGATATTATTACTAACATTTTGGATATTCTAACTTATATTTTAGTGCTTGCTACGAAAACTTATCATTAGATATTCTTTTCTTACTTTACTTCTTCACTTTTAATAGGCTAACTTTCATCTACAAGCATATCTTGACAAACCGAATACAGATTCGTAATTGTGACATTATTACTAACATTTTGGATATTCTAACTTATATTTTAGTGCTTGCCACGAAAACTTATCATTAGATATTCTTTTCTTACTTTACTTCTTCACTTTTAATAGGCTAACTTTCATCTACAAGCATATCTTGACAAACCGAATACAGATTCGTAATTGTGACATTATTACTAACATTTTGGATATTCTAACTTATATTTTAGTGCTTGCCACGAAAACTTATCATTAGATATTCTTTTCTTACTTTACTTCTTCACTTTTAATAGGCTAACTTTCATCTACAAGCATATCTTGACAAACCGAATACAGATTCGTAATTGTGACATTATTACTAACATTTTGGATATTCTAACTTATATTTTAGTGCTTGCTACGAAAACTTATCATTAGATATTCTTTTCTTACTTTACTTCTTCACTTTTATAGGCTAACTTTCATCTACAAGCATATCTTGACAAACCGAATACAGATTCGTAATTGTGACATTATTACTAACATTTTGGATATTCTAACTTATATTTTAGTGCTTGCCACGAAAACTTATCATTAGATATTCTTTTCTTACTTTACTTCTTCACTTTTAATAGGCTAACTTTCATCTACAAGCATATCTTGACAAACCGAATACAGATTCGTAATTGTGACATTATTACTAACATTTTGGATATTCTAACTTATATTTTAGTGCTTGCCACGAAAACTTATCATTAGATATTCTTTTCTTACTTTACTTCTTCACTTTTAATAGGCTAACTTTCATCTACAAGCATATCTTGACAAACCGAATACAGATTCGTAATTGTGACATTATTACTAACATTTTGGATATTCTAACTTATATTTTAGTGCTTGCCACGAAAACTTATCATTAGATATTCTTTTCTTACTTTACTTCTTCACTTTTCTATAGGCTAACTTTCATCTACAAGCATATCTTGACAAACCGAATACAGATTCGTAATTGTGACATTATTACTAACATTTTGGATATTCTAACTTATATTTTAGTGCTTGCCACGAAAACTTATCATTAGATATTCTTTTCTTACTTTACTTCTTCACTTTTCTATAGGCTAACTTTCATCTACAAGCATATCTTGACAAACCGAATACAGATTCGTAATTGTGACATTATTACTAACATTTTGGATATTCTAACTTATATTTTAGTGCTTGCCACGAAAACTTATCATTAGATATTCTTTTCTTACTTTACTTCTTCACTTTTCTAATAGGCTAACTTTCATCTACAAGCATATCTTGACAAACCGAATACAGATTCGTAATTGTGACATTATTACTAACATTTTGGATATTCTAACTTATATTTTAGTGCTTGCCACGAAAACTTATCATTAGATATTCTTTTCTTACTTTACTTCTTCACTTTTAATAGGCTAACTTTCATCTACAAGCATATCTTGACAAACCGAATACAGATTCGTAATTGTGACATTATTACTAACATTTTGGATATTCTAACTTATATTTTAGTGCTTGCTACGAAAACTTATCATTAGATATTCTTTTCTTACTTTACTTCTTCACTTTTCTATAGGCTAACTTTCATCTACAAGCATATCTTGACAAACCGAATACAGATTCGTAATTGTGACATTATTACTAACATTTTGGATATTCTAACTTATATTTTAGTGCTTGCCACGAAAACTTATCATTAGATATTCTTTTCTTACTTTACTTCTTCACTTTTAATAGGCTAACTTTCATCTACAAGCATATCTTGACAAACCGAATACAGATTCGTAATTGTGACATTATTACTAACATTTTGGATATTCTAACTTATATTTTAGTGCTTGCTACGAAAACTTATCATTAGATATACTTTTCTTACTTTACTTCTTCACTTTTAATAGGCTAACTTTCATCTACAAGCATATCTTGACAAACCGAATACAGATTCGTAATTGTGACATTATTACTAACATTTTGGATATTCTAACTTATATTTTAGTGCTTGCCACGAAAAACTTATCATTAGATATTCTTTTCTTACTTTACTTCTTCACTTTTCTATAGGCTAACTTTCATCTACAAGCATATCTTGACAAACCGAATACAGATTCGTAATTGTGACATTATTACTAACATTTGGATATTCTAACTTATATTTTAGTGCTTGCTACGAAAACTTATCATTAGATATTCTTTTCTTACTTTACTTCTTCACTTTTAATAGGCTAACTTTCATCTACAAGCATATCTTGACAAACCGAATACAGATTCGTAATTGTGACATTATTACTAACATTTTGGATATTCTAACTTATATTTTAGTGCTTGCCACGAAAACTTATCATTAGATATTCTTTTCTTACTTTACTTCTTCACTTTTCTATAGGCTTACTTTCATCTACAAGCATATCTTGACAAACCGAATACAGATTCGTAATTATTATATTATTTACTAACATTTTGGATATTCTAACTTATATTTAGTGCTTGCCACGAAAACTTATCATTAGATATTCTTTTCTTACTTTACTTCTTCACTTTTCTATAGGCTTACTTTCATCTACAAGCATATCTTGACAAACCGAATACAGATTCGTAATTATTATATTATTACTAACATTTTGGATATTCTAACTTATATTTTAGTGCTTGCCACGAAAACTTATCATTAGATATTCTTTTCTTACTTTACTTCTTCACTTTTCTATAGGCTAACTTTCATCTACAAGCATATCTTGACGAACCGAATACAGATTCGTAATTGTGACATTATTACTAATATTTTGGATATTCTAACTTATATTTTAGTGCTTGCCACGAAAACTTATCATTAGATATTCTTTTCTTACTTTACTTCTTCACTTTTCTATAGGCTTACTTTCATCTACAAGCATATCTTGACGAACCGAATACAGATTCGTAATTATTATATTATTACTAACATTTTGGATATTCTAACTTATATTTTAGTGCTTGCCACGAAAACTTATCATTAGATATTCTTTTCTTACTTTACTTCTTCACTTTTCTATAGGCTTACTTCATCTACAAGCATATCTTGACAAACCGAATACAGATTCGTAATTATTATATTATTACTAACATTTTGGATATTCTAACTTATATTTTAGTGCTTGCCACGAAAACTTATCATTAGATATTCTTTTCTTACTTTACTTCTTCACTTTTCTATAGGCTTACTTTCATCTACAAGCATATCTTGACAAACCGAATACAGATTCGTAATTATTATATTATTACTAACATTTGGATATTCTAACTTATATTTTAGTGCTTGCCACGAAAACTTATCATTAGATATTCTTTTCTTACTTTACTTCTTCACTTTTCTATAGGCTTACTTTCATCTACAAGCATATCTTGACAAACCGAATACAGATTCGTAATTATTATATTATTACTAACATTTTGGATATTCTAACTTATATTTTAGTGCTTGCCACGAAAACTTATCATTAGATATTCTTTTCTTACTTTACTTCTTCACTTTTCTATAGGCTTACTTCATCTACAAGCATATCTTGACAAACCGAATACAGATTCGTAATTATTATATTATTACTAACATTTTGGATATTCTAACTTATATTTTAGTGCTTGCCACGAAACTTATCATTAGATATTCTTTTCTTACTTTACTTCTTCACTTTTCTATAGGCTAACTTTCAGCTACAAGCATATCTTGACAAACCGAATACAGATTCGTAATTATTATATTATTACTAATATTTTGGATATTCTAACTTATATTTTAGTGCTTGCCACGAAAACTTATCATTAGATATTCTTTTCTTACTTTACTTCTTCACTTTTCTATAGGCTAACTTTCAGCTACAAGCATATCTTGACAAACCGAATACAGATTCGTAATTATTATATTATTACTAATATTTTGGATATTCTAACTTATATTTTAGTGCTTGCCACGAAAACTTATCATTAGATATTCTTTTTCTTACTTTACTTCTTCACTTTTCTATAGGCTTACTTCATCTACAAGCATATCTTGACAAACCGAATACAGATTCGTAATTATTATATTATTACTAATATTTTGGATATTCTAACTTATATTTTAGTGCTTGCTACGAAAACTTATCATTAGATATTCTTTTCTTACTTTACTTCTTCACTTTTCTATAGCTTACTTTCATCTACAAGCATATCTTGACAAACCGAATACAGATTCGTAATTATTATATTATTACTAACATTTTGGATATTCTAACTTATATTTTAGTGCTTGCCACGAAAACTTATCATTAGATATTCTTTTCTTAATTTACTTCTTCACTTTTCTATAGGCTAACTTTCATCTACAAGCATATCTTGACAAACCGAATACAGATTCGTAATTATTATATTATTACTAACATTTTGGATATTCTAACTTATATTTTAGTGCTTGCCACGAAAACTTATCATTAGATATTCTTTTCTTACTTACTTCTTCACTTTTCTATAGGCTAACTTTCAGCTACAAGCATATCTTGACAAACCGAATACAGATTCGTAATTATTATATTATTACTAACATTTTGGATATTCTAACTTATATTTTAGTGCTTGCCACGAAAACTTATCATTAGATATTCTTTTCTTACTTTACTTCTTCACTTTTCTATAGGCTAACTTCATCTACAAGCATATCTTGACAAACCGAATACAGATTCGTAATTATTATATTATTACTAATATTTTGGATATTCTAACTTATATTTTAGTGCTTGCCACGAAAACTTATCATTAGATATTCTTTTCTTACTTTACTTCTTCACTTTTCTATAGGCTTACTTTCATCTACAAGCATATCTTGACAAACCGAATACAGATTCGTAATTATTATATTATTACTAACATTTTGGATATTCTAACTTATATTTTAGTGCTTGCCACGAAAACTTATCATTAGATATTCTTTTCTTACTTTACTTCTTCACTTTTCTATAGGCTTACTTTCATCTACAAGCATATCTTGACAAACCGAATACAGATTCGTAATTATTATATTATTACTAACATTTTGGATATTCTAACTTATATTTTAGTGCTTGCCACGAAAACTTATCATTAGATATTCTTTTCTTACTTTACTTCTTCACTTTTCTATAGGCTTACTTTCATCTACAAGCATATCTTGACAAACCGAATACAGATTCGTAATTATTATATTATTACTAACATTTTTGGATATTCTAACTTATATTTAGTGCTTGCCACGAAAACTTATCATTAGATATTCTTTTCTTACTTTACTTCTTCACTTTTCTATAGGCTTACTTTCATCTACAAGCATATCTTGACAAACCGAATACAGATTCGTAATTATTATATTATTACTAACATTTTGGATATTCTAACTTATATTTTAGTGCTTGCCACGAAAACTTATCATTAGATATTCTTTTCTTACTTTACTTCTTCACTTTTCTATAGGCTAACTTTCAGCTACAAGCATATCTTGACAAACCGAATACAGATTCGTAATTATTATATTATTACTAATATTTTGGATATTCT
>CAMPDV010005472.1:0-24689 GCA_946699065.1 Loxodes magnus
GATTATAATTGAAAGTAATAATAGAAAATGAGAAAGAGAGATGAGATTTCAAAGAAAAGTGAAGTAGAAAAGCAAGTAAAAGAGTCTGAAGATCATAATTGAAAGTAATAAAATAAGAGAGATGAGATTTTCAAAGAAAAGTGAAGTAGAAAAGCAAGTAAAAGAGTCTGAAGATCATAATTGAAAGTAATAAAATGAGAGAGATGAGATTTTCAAAGAAAAGTGAAGTAGAAAAGCAAGTAAAAGAGTCTAAGATCATAATTGAAAGTAATAAAATGAGAGAGATGAGATTTATAAGAACAGTGAAGTAGAAAAGCAAGTAAAAGAGTCTGAAGATCATAATTGAAAGTAATAAAATGAGAGAGATGAGATTTCAAAGAAAAGTGAAGTAGAAAAGCAAGTAAAAGAGTCTGAAGATCATAATTGAAAGTAATAAAATGAGAAAGATGAGATCTCAAAGAAAAGTGAAGTAGAAAAGCAAGTAAAAGAGTCTGAAGATCATAATTGAAAGTAATAAAATGAGAGAGATGAGATTTTCAAAGAAAAGTGAAGTAGAAAAGCAAGTAAAAGAGTCTAAGATCATAATTGAAAGTAATAAAATGAGAGAGATGAGATTTCAAAGAAAAGTGAAGTAGAAAAGCAAGTAAAAGAGTCTGAAGATCATAATTGAAAGTAATAAAATGAGAGAGATGAGATTTCAAAGAAAAGTGAAGTAGAAAAGCAAGTAAAAGAGTCTAAGATCATAATTGAAAGTAATAAAATGAGAAAGATGAGATTTCAAAGAAAAGTGAAGTAGAAAAGCAAGTAAAAGAGTCTGTTGATAATAATTAAAAGTAATAATCGAAAATGAGAAAGAGAGATGAGATTTCAAAGAAAAGTGAAGTAGAAAAGCAAGTAAAAGAGTCTGAAGATCATAATTGAAAGTAATAAAATGAGAAAGATGAGATTTCAAAGAAAAGTGAAGTAGAAAAGCAAGTAAAAGAGTCTGAAGATCATAATTGAAAGTAATAAAATGAGAGAGATGAGATTTCAAAGAAAAGTGAAGTAGAAAAGCAAGTAAAAGAGTCTAAGATCATAATTGAAAGTAATAAAATGAGAGAGATGAGATTTCAAAGAAAAGTGAAGTAGAAAAGCAAGTAAAAGAGTCTGAAGATCATAATTGAAAGTAATAAAATGAGAAAGATGAGATCTCAAAGAAAAGTGAAGTAGAAAAGCAAGTAAAAGAGTCTGAAGATCATAATTGAAAGTAATAAAATGAGAAAGATGAGATCTCAAAGAAAAGTGAAGTAGAAAAGCAAGTAAAAGAGTCTGTTGATTATAATTAAAAGTAATAATCGAAAATGAGAAAGAGAGATGAGATTTCAAAGAAAAGTGAAGTAGAAAAGCAAGTAAAAGAGTCTGAAGATCATAATTAAAAGTAATAATCGAAAATGAGAAAGAGAGATGAGATTTCAAAGAAAAGTGAAGTAGAAAAGCAAGTAAAAGAGTCTGTTGATTATAATTGAAAGTAATAAATGAGAGAGATGAGATTTCAAAGAAACGTGAAGTAGAAAAGCAAGTAAAAGAGTCTGTTGCTAATAATTGAAAGTAATAATCGAAAATGAGAAAGAGAGATGAGATTTCAAAGAAAAGTGAAGTAGAAAAGCAAGTAAAAGAGTCTGTTGATCATAATTGAAAGTAATAATAAAAATGAGAAAGAGAGATGAGATTTCAAAGAAAAGTGAAGTAGAAAAGCAAGTAAAAGAGTCTGTTAATTATAATTGAAAGTAATAAATGAGAGAGATGAGATTTCAAAGAAACGTGAAGTAGAAAAGCAAGTAAAAGAGTCTGTTGATTATAATTAAAAGTAATAATCGAAAATGAGAAAGAGAGATGAGATTTCAAAGAAAAGTGAAGTAGAAAAGCAAGTAAAAGAGTCTGTTGATAATAATTAAAAGTAATAATCGAAAATGAGAAAGAGAGATGAGATTTCAAAGAAAAGTGAAGTAGAAAAGCAAGTAAAAGAGTCTGTTGATTATAATTGAAAGTAATAAATGAGAGAGATGAGATTTCAAAGAAACGTGAAGTAGAAAAGCAAGTAAAAGAGTCTGTTGATAATAATTAAAAGTAATAATCGAAAATGAGAAAGAGAGATGAGATTTCAAAGAAAAGTGAAGTAGAAAAGCAAGTAAAAGAGTCTGTTGATCATAATTGAAAGTAATAATAAAAATGAGAAAGAGAGATGAGATTTCAAAGAAAAGTGAAGTAGAAAAGCAAGTAAAAGAGTCTGTTGATTATAATTGAAAGTAATAAATGAGAGAGATGAGATTTCAAAGAAACGTGAAGTAGAAAAGCAAGTAAAAGAGTCTGAAGATCATAATTGAAAGTAATAATAGAAAATGAGAAAGAGAGATGAGATTTCAAAGAAAAGTGAAGTAGAAAAGCAAGTAAAAGAGTCTGTTGATTATAATTGAAAGTAATAAAATGAGAGAGATGAGATTTCAAAGAAAAGTGAAGTAGAAAAGCAAGTAAAAGAGTCTGAAGATCATAATTGAAAGTAATAAAATGAGAAAGATGAGATTTCAAAGAAAAGTGAAGTAGAAAAGCAAGTAAAAGAGTCTGTTGATAATAATTAAAAGTAATAATCGAAAATGAGAAAGAGAGATGAGATTTCAAAGAAAAGTGAAGTAGAAAAGCAAGTAAAAGAGTCTGTTGATTATAATTGAAAGTAATAAATGAGAGAGATGAGATCTCAAAGAAACGTGAAGTAGAAAAGCAAGTAAAAGAGTCTGTTGATAATAATTAAAAGTAATAATCGAAAATGAGAAAGAGAGATGAGATTTCAAAGAAAAGTGAAGTAGAAAAGCAAGTAAAAGAGTCTGTTGATTATAATTGAAAGTAATAATAAAAATGAGAAAGAGAGATGAGATTTCAAAGAAAAGTGAAGTAGAAAAGCAAGTAAAAGAGTCTGTTGATCATAATGAAAGTAATAATCGAAAATGAGAAAGAGAGATGAGATTTCAAAGAAAAGTGAAGTAGAAAAGCAAGTAAAAGAGTCTGTTGATTATAATTGAAAGTAATAATAGAAAATGAGAAAGAGAGATGAGATTTCAAAGAAAAGTGAAGTAGAAAAGCAAGTAAAAGAGTCTGAAGATCATAATTGAAAGTAATATAATGAGAAAGAGATGAGATTTCAAAGAAAAGTGAAGTAGAAAAGCAAGTAAAAGAGTCTGAAGATCATAATTGAAAGTAATAAAATAAGAGAGATGAGATTTTCAAAGAAAAGTGAAGTAGAAAAGCAAGTAAAAGAGTCTGAAGATCATAATTGAAAGTAATAAAATGAGAGAGATGAGATTTCAAAGAAAAGTGAAGTAGAAAAGCAAGTAAAAGAGTCTGAAGATCATAATTGAAAGTAATAAAATGAGAAAGATGAGATTTCAAAGAAAAGTGAAGTAGAAAAGCAAGTAAAAGAGTCTGAAGATCATAATTGAAAGTAATAAAATGAGAGAGATGAGATTTCAAAGAAAAGTGAAGTAGAAAAGCAAGTAAAAGAGTCTGAAGATCATAATTGAAAGTAATAAAATGAGAAAGATGAGATTTCAAAGAAAAGTGAAGTAGAAAAGCAAGTAAAAGAGTCTGTTGATAATAATTAAAAGTAATAATCGAAAATGAGAAAGAGAGATGAGATTTCAAAGAAAAGTGAAGTAGAAAAGCAAGTAAAAGAGTCTGTTGATTATAATTGAAAGTAATAAATGAGAGAGATGAGATTTCAAAGAAACGTGAAGTAGAAAAGCAAGTAAAAGAGTCTGTTGATAATAATTAAAAGTAATAATCGAAAATGAGAAAGAGAGATGAGATTTCAAAGAAAAGTGAAGTAGAAAAGCAAGTAAAAGAGTCTGTTGATTATAATTGAAAGTAATAATAAAAATGAGAAAGAGAGATGAGATTTCAAAGAAAAGTGAAGTAGAAAAGCAAGTAAAAGAGTCTGTTGATTATAATTGAAAGTAATAAATGAGAGAGATGAGATTTCAAAGAACAGTGAAGTAGAAAAGCAAGTAAAAGAGTCTGAAGATCATAATTGAAAGTAATATAATGAGAAAGAGATGAGATTTCAAAGAAAAGTGAAGTAGAAAAGCAAGTAAAAGAGTCTGAAGATCATAATTGAAAGTAATAAAATGAGAGAGATGAGATTTCAAAGAAAAGTGAAGTAGAAAAGCAAGTAAAAGAGTCTGTTGATTATAATTGAAAGTAATAAATGAGAGAGATGAGATTTCAAAGAAACGTGAAGTAGAAAAGCAAGTAAAAGAGTCTGTTGATAATAATTAAAAGTAATAATCGAAAATGAGAAAGAGAGATGAGATTTCAAAGAAAAGTGAAGTAGAAAAGCAAGTAAAAGAGTCTGTTGATTATAATTGAAAGTAATAATAAAAATGAGAAAGAGAGATGAGATTTCAAAGAAAAGTGAAGTAGAAAAGCAAGTAAAAGAGTCTGTTGATTATAATTGAAAGTAATAAATGAGAGAGATGAGATTTCAAAGAACAGTGAAGTAGAAAAGCAAGTAAAAGAGTCTGAAGATCATAATTGAAAGTAATATAATGAGAAAGAGATGAGATTTCAAAGAAAAGTGAAGTAGAAAAGCAAGTAAAAGAGTCTGAAGATCATAATTGAAAGTAATAAAATGAGAGAGATGAGATTTCAAAGAAAAGTGAAGTAGAAAAGCAAGTAAAAGAGTCTGAAGATCATAATTGAAAGTAATAAAATGAGAAAGATGAGATTTCAAAGAAAAGTGAAGTAGAAAAGCAAGTAAAAGAGTCTGTTGATAATAATTAAAAGTAATAATCGAAAATGAGAAAGAGAGATGAGATTTCAAAGAAAAGTGAAGTAGAAAAGCAAGTAAAAGAGTCTGTTGATTATAATTGAAAGTAATAAATGAGAGAGATGAGATCTCAAAGAAACGTGAAGTAGAAAAGCAAGTAAAAGAGTCTGTTGATAATAATTAAAAGTAATAATCGAAAATGAGAAAGAGAGATGAGATTTCAAAGAAAAGTGAAGTAGAAAAGCAAGTAAAAGAGTCTGTTGATTATAATTGAAAGTAATAATAAAAATGAGAAAGAGAGATGAGATTTCAAAGAAAAGTGAAGTAGAAAAGCAAGTAAAAGAGTCTGTTGATCATAATGAAAGTAATAATCGAAAATGAGAAAGAGAGATGAGATTTCAAAGAAAAGTGAAGTAGAAAAGCAAGTAAAAGAGTCTGTTGATTATAATTGAAAGTAATAATAGAAAATGAGAAAGAGAGATGAGATTTCAAAGAAAAGTGAAGTAGAAAAGCAAGTAAAAGAGTCTGAAGATCATAATTGAAAGTAATAAAATGAGAGAGATGAGATTTCAAAGAAAAGTGAAGTAGAAAAGCAAGTAAAAGAGTCTAAGATCATAATTGAAAGTAATAAAATGAGAGAGATGAGATTTCAAAGAAAAGTGAAGTAGAAAAGCAAGTAAAAGAGTCTGAAGATCATAATTGAAAGTAATAAAATGAGAAAAATGAGATTTCAAAGAAAAGTGAAGTAGAAAAGCAAGTAAAAGAGTCTGAAGATCATAATTGAAAGTAATAAAATGAGAAAGATGAGATCTCAAAGAAAAGTGAAGTAGAAAAGCAAGTAAAAGAGTCTGTTGATTATAATTAAAAGTAATAATCGAAAATGAGAAAGAGAGATGAGATTTCAAAGAAAAGTGAAGTAGAAAAGCAAGTAAAAGAGTCTGAAGATCATAATTAAAAGTAATAATCGAAAATGAGAAAGAGAGATGAGATTTCAAAGAAAAGTGAAGTAGAAAAGCAAGTAAAAGAGTCTGTTGATTATAATTGAAAGTAATAAATGAGAGAGATGAGATTTCAAAGAAACGTGAAGTAGAAAAGCAAGTAAAAGAGTCTGTTGCTAATAATTGAAAGTAATAATCGAAAATGAGAAAGAGAGATGAGATTTCAAAGAAAAGTGAAGTAGAAAAGCAAGTAAAAGAGTCTGTTGATCATAATTGAAAGTAATAATAAAAATGAGAAAGAGAGATGAGATTTCAAAGAAAAGTGAAGTAGAAAAGCAAGTAAAAGAGTCTGTTAATTATAATTGAAAGTAATAAATGAGAGAGATGAGATTTCAAAGAAACGTGAAGTAGAAAAGCAAGTAAAAGAGTCTGTTGATTATAATTAAAAGTAATAATCGAAAATGAGAAAGAGAGATGAGATTTCAAAGAAAAGTGAAGTAGAAAAGCAAGTAAAAGAGTCTGTTGATAATAATTAAAAGTAATAATCGAAAATGAGAAAGAGAGATGAGATTTCAAAGAAAAGTGAAGTAGAAAAGCAAGTAAAAGAGTCTGTTGATTATAATTGAAAGTAATAAATGAGAGAGATGAGATTTCAAAGAAACGTGAAGTAGAAAAGCAAGTAAAAGAGTCTGTTGATAATAATTAAAAGTAATAATCGAAAATGAGAAAGAGAGATGAGATTTCAAAGAAAAGTGAAGTAGAAAAGCAAGTAAAAGAGTCTGTTGATTATAATTGAAAGTAATAATAAAAATGAGAAAGAGAGATGAGATTTCAAAGAAAAGTGAAGTAGAAAAGCAAGTAAAAGAGTCTGAAGATCATAATTGAAAGTAATAAAATGAGAAAGATGAGATCTCAAAGAAAAGTGAAGTAGAAAAGCAAGTAAAAGAGTCTGAAGATCATAATTGAAAGTAATAAAATGAGAAAGATGAGATCTCAAAGAAAAGTGAAGTAGAAAAGCAAGTAAAAGAGTCTGAAGATCATAATTGAAAGTAATAAAATGAGAAAGATGAGATTTCAAAGAAAAGTGAAGTAGAAAAGCAAGTAAAAGAGTCTGAAGATCATAATTGAAAGTAATAAAATGAGAGAGATGAGATTTCAAAGAAAAGTGAAGTAGAAAAGCAAGTAAAAGAGTCTAAGATCATAATTGAAAGTAATAAAATGAGAGAGATGAGATTTCAAAGAAAAGTGAAGTAGAAAAGCAAGTAAAAGAGTCTGAAGATCATAATTGAAAGTAATAAAATGAGAAAGATGAGATCTCAAAGAAAAGTGAAGTAGAAAAGCAAGTAAAAGAGTCTGAAGATCATAATTGAAAGTAATAAAATGAGAAAGATGAGATCTCAAAGAAAAGTGAAGTAGAAAAGCAAGTAAAAGAGTCTGTTGATTATAATTAAAAGTAATAATCGAAAATGAGAAAGAGAGATGAGATTTCAAAGAAAAGTGAAGTAGAAAAGCAAGTAAAAGAGTCTGAAGATCATAATTAAAAGTAATAATCGAAAATGAGAAAGAGAGATGAGATTTCAAAGAAAAGTGAAGTAGAAAAGCAAGTAAAAGAGTCTGTTGATTATAATTGAAAGTAATAAATGAGAGAGATGAGATTTCAAAGAAACGTGAAGTAGAAAAGCAAGTAAAAGAGTCTGTTGCTAATAATTGAAAGTAATAATCGAAAATGAGAAAGAGAGATGAGATTTCAAAGAAAAGTGAAGTAGAAAAGCAAGTAAAAGAGTCTGTTGATCATAATTGAAAGTAATAATAAAAATGAGAAAGAGAGATGAGATTTCAAAGAAAAGTGAAGTAGAAAAGCAAGTAAAAGAGTCTGTTAATTATAATTGAAAGTAATAAATGAGAGAGATGAGATTTCAAAGAAACGTGAAGTAGAAAAGCAAGTAAAAGAGTCTGTTGATTATAATTAAAAGTAATAATCGAAAATGAGAAAGAGAGATGAGATTTCAAAGAAAAGTGAAGTAGAAAAGCAAGTAAAAGAGTCTGTTGATAATAATTAAAAGTAATAATCGAAAATGAGAAAGAGAGATGAGATTTCAAAGAAAAGTGAAGTAGAAAAGCAAGTAAAAGAGTCTGTTGATTATAATTGAAAGTAATAAATGAGAGAGATGAGATTTCAAAGAAACGTGAAGTAGAAAAGCAAGTAAAAGAGTCTGTTGATAATAATTAAAAGTAATAATCGAAAATGAGAAAGAGAGATGAGATTTCAAAGAAAAGTGAAGTAGAAAAGCAAGTAAAAGAGTCTGTTGATCATAATTGAAAGTAATAATAAAAATGAGAAAGAGAGATGAGATTTCAAAGAAAAGTGAAGTAGAAAAGCAAGTAAAAGAGTCTGTTGATTATAATTGAAAGTAATAAATGAGAGAGATGAGATTTCAAAGAAACGTGAAGTAGAAAAGCAAGTAAAAGAGTCTGAAGATCATAATTGAAAGTAATAATAGAAAATGAGAAAGAGAGATGAGATTTCAAAGAAAAGTGAAGTAGAAAAGCAAGTAAAAGAGTCTGTTGATTATAATTGAAAGTAATAAAATGAGAGAGATGAGATTTCAAAGAAAAGTGAAGTAGAAAAGCAAGTAAAAGAGTCTGAAGATCATAATTGAAAGTAATAAAATGAGAAAGATGAGATTTCAAAGAAAAGTGAAGTAGAAAAGCAAGTAAAAGAGTCTGTTGATAATAATTAAAAGTAATAATCGAAAATGAGAAAGAGAGATGAGATTTCAAAGAAAAGTGAAGTAGAAAAGCAAGTAAAAGAGTCTGTTGATTATAATTGAAAGTAATAAATGAGAGAGATGAGATCTCAAAGAAACGTGAAGTAGAAAAGCAAGTAAAAGAGTCTGTTGATAATAATTAAAAGTAATAATCGAAAATGAGAAAGAGAGATGAGATTTCAAAGAAAAGTGAAGTAGAAAAGCAAGTAAAAGAGTCTGTTGATTATAATTGAAAGTAATAATAAAAATGAGAAAGAGAGATGAGATTTCAAAGAAAAGTGAAGTAGAAAAGCAAGTAAAAGAGTCTGTTGATCATAATGAAAGTAATAATCGAAAATGAGAAAGAGAGATGAGATTTCAAAGAAAAGTGAAGTAGAAAAGCAAGTAAAAGAGTCTGTTGATTATAATTGAAAGTAATAATAGAAAATGAGAAAGAGAGATGAGATTTCAAAGAAAAGTGAAGTAGAAAAGCAAGTAAAAGAGTCTGAAGATCATAATTGAAAGTAATAAAATGAGAGAGATGAGATTTCAAAGAAAAGTGAAGTAGAAAAGCAAGTAAAAGAGTCTGAAGATCATAATTGAAAGTAATAAAATGAGAAAGATGAGATTTCAAAGAAAAGTGAAGTAGAAAAGCAAGTAAAAGAGTCTGTTGATAATAATTAAAAGTAATAATCGAAAATGAGAAAGAGAGATGAGATTTCAAAGAAAAGTGAAGTAGAAAAGCAAGTAAAAGAGTCTGTTGATTATAATTGAAAGTAATAAATGAGAGAGATGAGATCTCAAAGAAACGTGAAGTAGAAAAGCAAGTAAAAGAGTCTGTTGATAATAATTAAAAGTAATAATCGAAAATGAGAAAGAGAGATGAGATTTCAAAGAAAAGTGAAGTAGAAAAGCAAGTAAAAGAGTCTGTTGATTATAATTGAAAGTAATAATAAAAATGAGAAAGAGAGATGAGATTTCAAAGAAAAGTGAAGTAGAAAAGCAAGTAAAAGAGTCTGTTGATCATAATGAAAGTAATAATCGAAAATGAGAAAGAGAGATGAGATTTCAAAGAAAAGTGAAGTAGAAAAGCAAGTAAAAGAGTCTGTTGATTATAATTGAAAGTAATAATAGAAAATGAGAAAGAGAGATGAGATTTCAAAGAAAAGTGAAGTAGAAAAGCAAGTAAAAGAGTCTGAAGATCATAATTGAAAGTAATAAAATGAGAGAGATGAGATTTCAAAGAAAAGTGAAGTAGAAAAGCAAGTAAAAGAGTCTGAAGATCATAATTGAAAGTAATAAAATGAGAAAGATGAGATTTCAAAGAAAAGTGAAGTAGAAAAGCAAGTAAAAGAGTCTGTTGATAATAATTAAAAGTAATAATCGAAAATGAGAAAGAGAGATGAGATTTCAAAGAAAAGTGAAGTAGAAAAGCAAGTAAAAGAGTCTGTTGATTATAATTGAAAGTAATAAATGAGAGAGATGAGATCTCAAAGAAACGTGAAGTAGAAAAGCAAGTAAAAGAGTCTGTTGATAATAATTAAAAGTAATAATCGAAAATGAGAAAGAGAGATGAGATTTCAAAGAAAAGTGAAGTAGAAAAGCAAGTAAAAGAGTCTGTTGATTATAATTGAAAGTAATAATAAAAATGAGAAAGAGAGATGAGATTTCAAAGAAAAGTGAAGTAGAAAAGCAAGTAAAAGAGTCTGTTGATCATAATGAAAGTAATAATCGAAAATGAGAAAGAGAGATGAGATTTCAAAGAAAAGTGAAGTAGAAAAGCAAGTAAAAGAGTCTGTTGATTATAATTGAAAGTAATAATAGAAAATGAGAAAGAGAGATGAGATTTCAAAGAAAAGTGAAGTAGAAAAGCAAGTAAAAGAGTCTGAAGATCATAATTGAAAGTAATATAATGAGAGAGATGAGATTTCAAAGAAAAGTGAAGTAGAAAAGCAAGTAAAAGAGTCTGAAGATCATAATTGAAAGTAATAAAATGAGAAAGATGAGATTTCAAAGAAAAGTGAAGTAGAAAAGCAAGTAAAAGAGTCTGTTGATAATAATTAAAAGTAATAATCGAAAATGAGAAAGAGAGATGAGATTTCAAAGAAAAGTGAAGTAGAAAAGCAAGTAAAAGAGTCTGAAGATCATAATTGAAAGTAATATAATGAGAAAGAGAGATGAGATTTCAAAGAAAAGTGAAGTAGAAAAGCAAGTAAAAGAGTCTGAAGATCATAATTGAAAGTAATAAAATAAGAGAGATGAGATTTTCAAAGAAAAGTGAAGTAGAAAAGCAAGTAAAAGAGTCTGAAGATCATAATTGAAAGTAATAAAATGAGAGAGATGAGATTTCAAAGAAAAGTGAAGTAGAAAAGCAAGTAAAAGAGTCTGAAGATCATAATTGAAAGTAATAAAATGAGAAAGATGAGATTTCAAAGAAAAGTGAAGTAGAAAAGCAAGTAAAAGAGTCTGAAGATCATAATTGAAAGTAATAAAATGAGAGAGATGAGATTTCAAAGAAAAGTGAAGTAGAAAAGCAAGTAAAAGAGTCTGAAGATCATAATTGAAAGTAATAAAATGAGAAAGATGAGATTTCAAAGAAAAGTGAAGTAGAAAAGCAAGTAAAAGAGTCTGTTGATAATAATTAAAAGTAATAATCGAAAATGAGAAAGAGAGATGAGATTTCAAAGAAAAGTGAAGTAGAAAAGCAAGTAAAAGAGTCTGTTGATTATAATTGAAAGTAATAAATGAGAGAGATGAGATTTCAAAGAAACGTGAAGTAGAAAAGCAAGTAAAAGAGTCTGTTGATAATAATTAAAAGTAATAATCGAAAATGAGAAAGAGAGATGAGATTTCAAAGAAAAGTGAAGTAGAAAAGCAAGTAAAAGAGTCTGTTGATTATAATTGAAAGTAATAATAAAAATGAGAAAGAGAGATGAGATTTCAAAGAAAAGTGAAGTAGAAAAGCAAGTAAAAGAGTCTGTTGATTATAATTGAAAGTAATAAATGAGAGAGATGAGATTTCAAAGAACAGTGAAGTAGAAAAGCAAGTAAAAGAGTCTGAAGATCATAATTGAAAGTAATATAATGAGAAAGAGATGAGATTTCAAAGAAAAGTGAAGTAGAAAAGCAAGTAAAAGAGTCTGAAGATCATAATTGAAAGTAATAAAATGAGAGAGATGAGATTTCAAAGAAAAGTGAAGTAGAAAAGCAAGTAAAAGAGTCTGTTGATTATAATTGAAAGTAATAAATGAGAGAGATGAGATTTCAAAGAAACGTGAAGTAGAAAAGCAAGTAAAAGAGTCTGTTGATAATAATTAAAAGTAATAATCGAAAATGAGAAAGAGAGATGAGATTTCAAAGAAAAGTGAAGTAGAAAAGCAAGTAAAAGAGTCTGTTGATTATAATTGAAAGTAATAATAAAAATGAGAAAGAGAGATGAGATTTCAAAGAAAAGTGAAGTAGAAAAGCAAGTAAAAGAGTCTGTTGATTATAATTGAAAGTAATAAATGAGAGAGATGAGATTTCAAAGAACAGTGAAGTAGAAAAGCAAGTAAAAGAGTCTGAAGATCATAATTGAAAGTAATATAATGAGAAAGAGATGAGATTTCAAAGAAAAGTGAAGTAGAAAAGCAAGTAAAAGAGTCTGAAGATCATAATTGAAAGTAATAAAATGAGAGAGATGAGATTTCAAAGAAAAGTGAAGTAGAAAAGCAAGTAAAAGAGTCTGAAGATCATAATTGAAAGTAATAAAATGAGAAAGATGAGATTTCAAAGAAAAGTGAAGTAGAAAAGCAAGTAAAAGAGTCTGTTGATAATAATTAAAAGTAATAATCGAAAATGAGAAAGAGAGATGAGATTTCAAAGAAAAGTGAAGTAGAAAAGCAAGTAAAAGAGTCTGTTGATTATAATTGAAAGTAATAAATGAGAGAGATGAGATCTCAAAGAAACGTGAAGTAGAAAAGCAAGTAAAAGAGTCTGTTGATAATAATTAAAAGTAATAATCGAAAATGAGAAAGAGAGATGAGATTTCAAAGAAAAGTGAAGTAGAAAAGCAAGTAAAAGAGTCTGTTGATTATAATTGAAAGTAATAAAATGAGAGAGATGAGATTTCAAAGAAAAGTGAAGTAGAAAAGCAAGTAAAAGAGTCTGAAGATCATAATTGAAAGTAATAAAATGAGAAAGATGAGATCTCAAAGAAAAGTGAAGTAGAAAAGCAAGTAAAAGAGTCTGTTGATTATAATTAAAAGTAATAATCGAAAATGAGAAAGAGAGATGAGATTTCAAAGAAAAGTGAAGTAGAAAAGCAAGTAAAAGAGTCTGAAGATCATAATTAAAAGTAATAATCGAAAATGAGAAAGAGAGATGAGATTTCAAAGAAAAGTGAAGTAGAAAAGCAAGTAAAAGAGTCTGTTGATTATAATTGAAAGTAATAAATGAGAGAGATGAGATTTCAAAGAAACGTGAAGTAGAAAAGCAAGTAAAAGAGTCTGTTGCTAATAATTGAAAGTAATAATCGAAAATGAGAAAGAGAGATGAGATTTCAAAGAAAAGTGAAGTAGAAAAGCAAGTAAAAGAGTCTGTTGATCATAATTGAAAGTAATAATAAAAATGAGAAAGAGAGATGAGATTTCAAAGAAAAGTGAAGTAGAAAAGCAAGTAAAAGAGTCTGTTAATTATAATTGAAAGTAATAAATGAGAGAGATGAGATTTCAAAGAAACGTGAAGTAGAAAAGCAAGTAAAAGAGTCTGTTGATTATAATTAAAAGTAATAATCGAAAATGAGAAAGAGAGATGAGATTTCAAAGAAAAGTGAAGTAGAAAAGCAAGTAAAAGAGTCTGTTGATAATAATTAAAAGTAATAATCGAAAATGAGAAAGAGAGATGAGATTTCAAAGAAAAGTGAAGTAGAAAAGCAAGTAAAAGAGTCTGTTGATTATAATTGAAAGTAATAAATGAGAGAGATGAGATTTCAAAGAAACGTGAAGTAGAAAAGCAAGTAAAAGAGTCTGTTGATAATAATTAAAAGTAATAATCGAAAATGAGAAAGAGAGATGAGATTTCAAAGAAAAGTGAAGTAGAAAAGCAAGTAAAAGAGTCTGTTGATTATAATTGAAAGTAATAATAAAAATGAGAAAGAGAGATGAGATTTCAAAGAAAAGTGAAGTAGAAAAGCAAGTAAAAGAGTCTGTTGATTATAATTGAAAGTAATAAATGAGAGAGATGAGATTTCAAAGAAACGTGAAGTAGAAAAGCAAGTAAAAGAGTCTGAAGATCATAATTGAAAGTAATAATAGAAAATGAGAAAGAGAGATGAGATTTCAAAGAAAAGTGAAGTAGAAAAGCAAGTAAAAGAGTCTGTTGATTATAATTGAAAGTAATAAAATGAGAGAGATGAGATTTCAAAGAAAAGTGAAGTAGAAAAGCAAGTAAAAGAGTCTGAAGATCATAATTGAAAGTAATAAAATGAGAAAGATGAGATTTCAAAGAAAAGTGAAGTAGAAAAGCAAGTAAAAGAGTCTGTTGATAATAATTAAAAGTAATAATCGAAAATGAGAAAGAGAGATGAGATTTCAAAGAAAAGTGAAGTAGAAAAGCAAGTAAAAGAGTCTGTTGATTATAATTGAAAGTAATAAATGAGAGAGATGAGATCTCAAAGAAACGTGAAGTAGAAAAGCAAGTAAAAGAGTCTGTTGATAATAATTAAAAGTAATAATCGAAAATGAGAAAGAGAGATGAGATTTCAAAGAAAAGTGAAGTAGAAAAGCAAGTAAAAGAGTCTGTTGATTATAATTGAAAGTAATAATAAAAATGAGAAAGAGAGATGAGATTTCAAAGAAAAGTGAAGTAGAAAAGCAAGTAAAAGAGTCTGTTGATCATAATGAAAGTAATAATCGAAAATGAGAAAGAGAGATGAGATTTCAAAGAAAAGTGAAGTAGAAAAGCAAGTAAAAGAGTCTGTTGATTATAATTGAAAGTAATAAAATGAGAGAGATGAGATTTCAAAGAAAAGTGAAGTAGAAAAGCAAGTAAAAGAGTCTGAAGATCATAATTGAAAGTAATAAAATGAGAAAGATGAGATCTCAAAGAAAAGTGAAGTAGAAAAGCAAGTAAAAGAGTCTGAAGATCATAATTGAAAGTAATAAAATGAGAAAGATGAGATCTCAAAGAAAAGTGAAGTAGAAAAGCAAGTAAAAGAGTCTGTTGATTATAATTAAAAGTAATAATCGAAAATGAGAAAGAGAGATGAGATTTCAAAGAAAAGTGAAGTAGAAAAGCAAGTAAAAGAGTCTGAAGATCATAATTAAAAGTAATAATCGAAAATGAGAAAGAGAGATGAGATTTCAAAGAAAAGTGAAGTAGAAAAGCAAGTAAAAGAGTCTGTTGATTATAATTGAAAGTAATAAATGAGAGAGATGAGATTTCAAAGAAACGTGAAGTAGAAAAGCAAGTAAAAGAGTCTGTTGCTAATAATTGAAAGTAATAATCGAAAATGAGAAAGAGAGATGAGATTTCAAAGAAAAGTGAAGTAGAAAAGCAAGTAAAAGAGTCTGTTGATCATAATTGAAAGTAATAATAAAAATGAGAAAGAGAGATGAGATTTCAAAGAAAAGTGAAGTAGAAAAGCAAGTAAAAGAGTCTGTTAATTATAATTGAAAGTAATAAATGAGAGAGATGAGATTTCAAAGAAACGTGAAGTAGAAAAGCAAGTAAAAGAGTCTGTTGATTATAATTAAAAGTAATAATCGAAAATGAGAAAGAGAGATGAGATTTCAAAGAAAAGTGAAGTAGAAAAGCAAGTAAAAGAGTCTGTTGATATTAATTAAAAGTAATAATCGAAAATGAGAAAGAGAGATGAGATTTCAAAGAAAAGTGAAGTAGAAAAGCAAGTAAAAGAGTCTGTTGATTATAATTGAAAGTAATAAATGAGAGAGATGAGATTTCAAAGAAACGTGAAGTAGAAAAGCAAGTAAAAGAGTCTGTTGATAATAATTAAAAGTAATAATCGAAAATGAGAAAGAGAGATGAGATTTCAAAGAAAAGTGAAGTAGAAAAGCAAGTAAAAGAGTCTGTTGATTATAATTGAAAGTAATAATAAAAATGAGAAAGAGAGATGAGATTTCAAAGAAAAGTGAAGTAGAAAAGCAAGTAAAAGAGTCTGTTGATTATAATTGAAAGTAATAAATGAGAGAGATGAGATTTCAAAGAAACGTGAAGTAGAAAAGCAAGTAAAAGAGTCTGAAGATCATAATTGAAAGTAATAATAGAAAATGAGAAAGAGAGATGAGATTTCAAAGAAAAGTGAAGTAGAAAAGCAAGTAAAAGAGTCTGTTGATTATAATTGAAAGTAATAAAATGAGAGAGATGAGATTTCAAAGAAAAGTGAAGTAGAAAAGCAAGTAAAAGAGTCTGAAGATCATAATTGAAAGTAATAAAATGAGAAAGATGAGATTTCAAAGAAAAGTGAAGTAGAAAAGCAAGTAAAAGAGTCTGTTGATAATAATTAAAAGTAATAATCGAAAATGAGAAAGAGAGATGAGATTTCAAAGAAAAGTGAAGTAGAAAAGCAAGTAAAAGAGTCTGTTGATTATAATTGAAAGTAATAAATGAGAGAGATGAGATCTCAAAGAAACGTGAAGTAGAAAAGCAAGTAAAAGAGTCTGTTGATAATAATTAAAAGTAATAATCGAAAATGAGAAAGAGAGATGAGATTTCAAAGAAAAGTGAAGTAGAAAAGCAAGTAAAAGAGTCTGTTGATTATAATTGAAAGTAATAATAAAAATGAGAAAGAGAGATGAGATTTCAAAGAAAAGTGAAGTAGAAAAGCAAGTAAAAGAGTCTGTTGATCATAATGAAAGTAATAATCGAAAATGAGAAAGAGAGATGAGATTTCAAAGAAAAGTGAAGTAGAAAAGCAAGTAAAAGAGTCTGTTGATTATAATTGAAAGTAATAATAGAAAATGAGAAAGAGAGATGAGATTTCAAAGAAAAGTGAAGTAGAAAAGCAAGTAAAAGAGTCTGAAGATCATAATTGAAAGTAATAAAATGAGAGAGATGAGATTTCAAAGAAAAGTGAAGTAGAAAAGCAAGTAAAAGAGTCTGAAGATCATAATTGAAAGTAATAAAATAAGAGAGATGAGATTTTCAAAGAAAAGTGAAGTAGAAAAGCAAGTAAAAGAGTCTGAAGATCATAATTGAAAGTAATAAAATGAGAGAGATGAGATTTCAAAGAAAAGTGAAGTAGAAAAGCAAGTAAAAGAGTCTGAAGATCATAATTGAAAGTAATAAAATGAGAAAGATGAGATTTCAAAGAAAAGTGAAGTAGAAAAGCAAGTAAAAGAGTCTGAAGATCATAATTGAAAGTAATAAAATGAGAGAGATGAGATTTCAAAGAAAAGTGAAGTAGAAAAGCAAGTAAAAGAGTCTGAAGATCATAATTGAAAGTAATAAAATGAGAAAGATGAGATTTCAAAGAAAAGTGAAGTAGAAAAGCAAGTAAAAGAGTCTGTTGATAATAATTAAAAGTAATAATCGAAAATGAGAAAGAGAGATGAGATTTCAAAGAAAAGTGAAGTAGAAAAGCAAGTAAAAGAGTCTGTTGATTATAATTGAAAGTAATAAATGAGAGAGATGAGATTTCAAAGAAACGTGAAGTAGAAAAGCAAGTAAAAGAGTCTGTTGATAATAATTAAAAGTAATAATCGAAAATGAGAAAGAGAGATGAGATTTCAAAGAAAAGTGAAGTAGAAAAGCAAGTAAAAGAGTCTGTTGATTATAATTGAAAGTAATAATAAAAATGAGAAAGAGAGATGAGATTTCAAAGAAAAGTGAAGTAGAAAAGCAAGTAAAAGAGTCTGTTGATTATAATTGAAAGTAATAAATGAGAGAGATGAGATTTCAAAGAACAGTGAAGTAGAAAAGCAAGTAAAAGAGTCTGAAGATCATAATTGAAAGTAATATAATGAGAAAGAGATGAGATTTCAAAGAAAAGTGAAGTAGAAAAGCAAGTAAAAGAGTCTGAAGATCATAATTGAAAGTAATAAAATGAGAGAGATGAGATTTCAAAGAAAAGTGAAGTAGAAAAGCAAGTAAAAGAGTCTGTTGATTATAATTGAAAGTAATAAATGAGAGAGATGAGATTTCAAAGAAACGTGAAGTAGAAAAGCAAGTAAAAGAGTCTGTTGATAATAATTAAAAGTAATAATCGAAAATGAGAAAGAGAGATGAGATTTCAAAGAAAAGTGAAGTAGAAAAGCAAGTAAAAGAGTCTGTTGATTATAATTGAAAGTAATAATAAAAATGAGAAAGAGAGATGAGATTTCAAAGAAAAGTGAAGTAGAAAAGCAAGTAAAAGAGTCTGTTGATTATAATTGAAAGTAATAAATGAGAGAGATGAGATTTCAAAGAACAGTGAAGTAGAAAAGCAAGTAAAAGAGTCTGAAGATCATAATTGAAAGTAATATAATGAGAAAGAGATGAGATTTCAAAGAAAAGTGAAGTAGAAAAGCAAGTAAAAGAGTCTGAAGATCATAATTGAAAGTAATAAAATGAGAGAGATGAGATTTCAAAGAAAAGTGAAGTAGAAAAGCAAGTAAAAGAGTCTGAAGATCATAATTGAAAGTAATAAAATGAGAAAGATGAGATTTCAAAGAAAAGTGAAGTAGAAAAGCAAGTAAAAGAGTCTGTTGATAATAATTAAAAGTAATAATCGAAAATGAGAAAGAGAGATGAGATTTCAAAGAAAAGTGAAGTAGAAAAGCAAGTAAAAGAGTCTGTTGATTATAATTGAAAGTAATAAATGAGAGAGATGAGATCTCAAAGAAACGTGAAGTAGAAAAGCAAGTAAAAGAGTCTGTTGATAATAATTAAAAGTAATAATCGAAAATGAGAAAGAGAGATGAGATTTCAAAGAAAAGTGAAGTAGAAAAGCAAGTAAAAGAGTCTGTTGATTATAATTGAAAGTAATAATAAAAATGAGAAAGAGAGATGAGATTTCAAAGAAAAGTGAAGTAGAAAAGCAAGTAAAAGAGTCTGTTGATCATAATGAAAGTAATAATCGAAAATGAGAAAGAGAGATGAGATTTCAAAGAAAAGTGAAGTAGAAAAGCAAGTAAAAGAGTCTGTTGATTATAATTGAAAGTAATAATAGAAAATGAGAAAGAGAGATGAGATTTCAAAGAAAAGTGAAGTAGAAAAGCAAGTAAAAGAGTCTGAAGATCATAATTGAAAGTAATAAAATGAGAGAGATGAGATTTCAAAGAAAAGTGAAGTAGAAAAGCAAGTAAAAGAGTCTGAAGATCATAATTGAAAGTAATAAAATGAGAGAGATGGGATCTCAAAGAAAAGTGAAGTAGAAAAGCAAGTAAAAGAGTCTGAAGATCATAATTGAAAGTAATAAAATGAGAGAGATGAGATTTCAAAGAACAGTGAAGTAGAAAAGCAAGTAAAAGAGTCTGAAGATCATAATTGAAAGTAATATAATGAGAAAGATGAGATTTCAAAGAAAAGTGAAGTAGAAAAGCAAGTAAAAGAGTCTGAAGATCATAATTGAAAGTAATAAAATGAGAAAGATGAGATTTCAAAGAAAAGTGAAGTAGAAAAGCAAGTAAAAGAGTCTGAAGATCATAATTGAAAGTAATAAAATGAGAGAGATGAGATTTCAAAGAAAAGTGAAGTAGAAAAGCAAGTAAAAGAGTCTGAAGATCATAATTGAAAGTAATAAAATGAGAAAGATGAGATTTCAAAGAAAAGTGAAGTAGAAAAGCAAGTAAAAGAGTCTGTTGATAATAATTAAAAGTAATAATCGAAAATGAGAAAGAGAGATGAGATTTCAAAGAAAAGTGAAGTAGAAAAGCAAGTAAAAGAGTCTGTTGATTATAATTGAAAGTAATAAATGAGAGAGATGAGATTTCAAAGAAACGTGAAGTAGAAAAGCAAGTAAAAGAGTCTGTTGATAATAATTAAAAGTAATAATCGAAAATGAGAAAGAGAGATGAGATTTCAAAGAAAAGTGAAGTAGAAAAGCAAGTAAAAGAGTCTGAAGATCATAATTGAAAGTAATAAAATGAGAAAGATGAGATTTCAAAGAAAAGTGAAGTAGAAAAGCAAGTAAAAGAGTCTGTTGATCATAATTGAAAGTAATAATCGAAAATGAGAAAGAGAGATGAGATTTCAAAGAAAAGTGAAGTAGAAAAGCAAGTAAAAGAGTCTGAAGATCATAATTGAAAGTAATAAAATGAGAGAGATGAGATTTCAAAGAAAAGTGAAGTAGAAAAGCAAGTAAAAGAGTCTGAAGATCATAATTGAAAGTAATAAAATGAGAGAGATGAGATTTCAAAGAAAAGTGAAGTAGAAAAGCAAGTAAAAGAGTCTGTTGATTATAATTGAAAGTAATAATAAAAATGAGAAAGAGAGATGAGATTTCAAAGAAAAGTGAAGTAGAAAAGCAAGTAAAAGAGTCTGTTGATTATAATTGAAAGTAATAAATGAGAGAGATGAGATTTCAAAGAACAGTGAAGTAGAAAAGCAAGTAAAAGAGTCTGAAGATCATAATTGAAAGTAATATAATGAGAAAGAGATGAGATTTCAAAGAAAAGTGAAGTAGAAAAGCAAGTAAAAGAGTCTGAAGATCATAATTGAAAGTAATAAAATGAGAGAGATGAGATTTCAAAGAACAGTGAAGTAGAAAAGCAAGTAAAAGAGTCTGAAGATCATAATTGAAAGTAATATAATGAGAAAGAGAGATGAGATTTCAAAGAACAGTGAAGTAGAAAAGCAAGTAAAAGAGTCTGTTGATTATAATTGAAACTAATAAATGAGAGAGATGAGATTTCAAAGAAAAGTGAAGTAGAAAAGCAAGTAAAAGAGTCTGAAGATCATAATTGAAAGTAATAAAATGAGAGAGATGAGATTTCAAAGAAAAGTGAAGTAGAAAAGCAAGTAAAAGAGTCTGAAGATCATAATTGAAAGTAATAAAATGAGAAAGATGAGATTTCAAAGAAAAGTGAAGTAGAAAAGCAAGTAAAAGAGTCTGAAGATCATAATTGAAAGTAATAAAATGAGAAAGATGAGATTTCAAAGAAAAGTGAAGTAGAAAAGCAAGTAAAAGAGTCTGTTGATCATAATTGAAAGTAATAATCGAAAATGAGAAAGAGAGATGAGATTTCAAAGAAAAGTGAAGTAGAAAAGCAAGTAAAAGAGTCTGAAGATCATAATTGAAAGTAATAAAATGAGAGAGATGAGATTTCAAAGAAAAGTGAAGTAGAAAAGCAAGTAAAAGAGTCTGAAGATCATAATTGAAAGTAATAAAATGAGAAAGATGAGATTTCAAAGAAAAGTGAAGTAGAAAAGCAAGTAAAAGAGTCTGTTGATTATAATTGAAAGTAATAATAAAAATGAGAAAGAGAGATGAGATTTCAAAGAAAAGTGAAGTAGAAAAGCAAGTAAAAGAGTCTGTTGATTATAATTGAAAGTAATAAATGAGAGAGATGAGATTTCAAAGAAAAGTGAAGTAGAAAAGCAAGTAAAAGAGTCTGTTGATTATAATTGAAAGTAATAATAGAAAATAAGAAAGAGAGATGAGATTTTCAAAGAAAAGTGAAGTAGAAAAGCAAGTAAAAGAGTCTGAAGATCATAATTGAAAGTAATAAAATGAGAAAGATGAGATCTCAAAGAAAAGTGAAGTAGAAAAGCAAGTAAAAGAGTCTGAAGATCATAATTGAAAGTAATAAAATGAGAAAGATGAGATTTCAAAGAAAAGTGAAGTAGAAAAGCAAGTAAAAGAGTCTGAAGATCATAATTGAAAGTAATAAAATGAGAGAGATGGGATCTCAAAGAAAAGTGAAGTAGAAAAGCAAGTAAAAGAGTCTGAAGATCATAATTGAAAGTAATAAAATGAGAAAGATGAGATCTCAAAGAAAAGTGAAGTAGAAAAGCAAGTAAAAGAGTCTGAAGATCATAATTGAAAGTAATAAAATGAGAGAGATGAGATTTCAAAGAAAAGTGAAGTAGAAAAGCAAGTAAAAGAGTCTGAAGATCATAATTGAAAGTAATAAAATGAGAAAGATGAGATTTCAAAGAAAAGTGAAGTAGAAAAGCAAGTAAAAGAGTCTGAAGATCATAATTGAAAGTAATATAATGAGAAAGAGAGATGAGATTTCAAAGAACAGTGAAGTAGAAAAGCAAGTAAAAGAGTCTGTTGATCATAATTGAAAGTAATAAAATGAGAGAGATGAGATTTCAAAGAAAAGTGAAGTAGAAAAGCAAGTAAAAGAGTCTGAAGATCATAATTGAAAGTAATAAAATGAGAGAGATGGGATCTCAAAGAAAAGTGAAGTAGAAAAGCAAGTAAAAGAGTCTGAAGATCATAATTGAAAGTAATAAAATGAGAAAGATGAGATCTCAAAGAAAAGTGAAGTAGAAAAGCAAGTAAAAGAGTCTGAAGATCATAATTGAAAGTAATAAAATGAGAAAGATGAGATTTCAAAGAAAAGTGAAGTAGAAAAGCAAGTAAAAGAGTCTGAAGATCATAATTGAAAGTAATAAAATGAGAAAGATGAGATTTCAAAGAAAAGTGAAGTAGAAAAGCAAGTAAAAGAGTCTGAAGATCATAATTGAAAGTAATATAATGAGAAAGAGAGATGAGATTTCAAAGAACAGTGAAGTAGAAAAGCAAGTAAAAGAGTCTGTTGATCATAATTGAAAGTAATAAAATGAGAGAGATGAGATTTCAAAGAAAAGTGAAGTAGAAAAGCAAGTAAAAGAGTCTGAAGATCATAATTGAAAGTAATAAAATGAGAGAGATGGGATCTCAAAGAAAAGTGAAGTAGAAAAGCAAGTAAAAGAGTCTGAAGATCATAATTGAAAGTAATAAAATGAGAAAGATGAGATCTCAAAGAAAAGTGAAGTAGAAAAGCAAGTAAAAGAGTCTGAAGATCATAATTGAAAGTAATAAAATGAGAAAGATGAGATTTCAAAGAAAAGTGAAGTAGAAAAGCAAGTAAAAGAGTCTGAAGATCATAATTGAAAGTAATAAAATGAGAAAGATGAGATTTCAAAGAAAAGTGAAGTAGAAAAGCAAGTAAAAGAGTCTGAAGATCATAATTGAAAGTAATAAAATGAGAGAGATGGGATCTCAAAGAAAAGTGAAGTAGAAAAGCAAGTAAAAGAGTCTGAAGATCATAATTGAAAGTAATAAAATGAGAAAGATGAGATCTCAAAGAAAAGTGAAGTAGAAAAGCAAGTAAAAGAGTCTGAAGATCATAATTGAAAGTAATAAAATGAGAAAGATGAGATTTCAAAGAAAAGTGAAGTAGAAAAGCAAGTAAAAGAGTCTAAGATCATAATTGAAAGTAATAAAATGAGAGAGATGAGATTTCAAAGAAAAGTGAAGTAGAAAAGCAAGTAAAAGAGTCTGAAGATCATAATTGAAAGTAATAAAATGAGAGAGATGAGATTTCAAAGAACAGTGAAGTAGAAAAGCAAGTAAAAGAGTCTGAAGATCATAATTGAAAGTAATATAATGAGAAAGAGAGATGAGATTTCAAAGAACAGTGAAGTAGAAAAGCAAGTAAAAGAGTCTGAAGATCATAATTGAAAGTAATAAAATGAGAAAGAGATGAGATTTCAAAGAAAAGTGAAGTAGAAAAGCAAGTAAAAGAGTCTGAAGATCATAATTGAAAGTAATAAAATGAGAGAGATGAGATTTCAAAGAACAGTGAAGTAGAAAAGCAAGTAAAAGAGTCTGAAGATCATAATTGAAAGTAATAAAATGAGAGAGATGAGATTTCAAAGAACAGTGAAGTAGAAAAGCAAGTAAAAGAGTCTGTTGCTAATAATTGAAAGTAATAATAAAAATGAGAAAGAGAGATGAGATTTCAAAGAAAAGTGAAGTAGAAAAGCAAGTAAAAGAGTCTGTTGATTATAATTGAAAGTAATAATAAAAATGAGAAAGAGAGATGAGATTTCAAAGAAAAGTGAAGTAGAAAAGCAAGTAAAAGAGTCTGTTAATTATAATTGAAATTAATAAATGAGAGAGATGAGATTTCAAAGAAAAGTGAAGTAGAAAAGCAAGTAAAAGAGTCTGTTGATTATAATTGAAAGTAATAAATGAGAGAGATGAGATTTCAAAGAAACGTGAAGTAGAAAAGCAAGTAAAAGAGTCTGTTGATAATAATTAAAAGTAATAATCGAAAATGAGAAAGAGAGATGAGATTTCAAAGAAAAGTGAAGTAGAAAAGCAAGTAAAAGAGTCTGAAGATCATAATTGAAAGTAATAAAATGAGAAAGATGAGATTTCAAAGAAAAGTGAAGTAGAAAAGCAAGTAAAAGAGTCTGTTGATTATAATTGAAAGTAATAATAAAAATGAGAAAGAGAGATGAGATTTCAAAGAAAAGTGAAGTAGAAAAGCAAGTAAAAGAGTCTGTTAATTATAATTGAAATTAATAAATGAGAGAGATGAGATTTCAAAGAAAAGTGAAGTAGAAAAGCAAGTAAAAGAGTCTGTTGATTATAATTGAAAGTAATAAAATGAGAGAGATGAGATTTCAAAGAAAAGTGAAGTAGAAAAGCAAGTAAAAGAGTCTGAAGATCATAATTGAAAGTAATAAAATGAGAAAGATGAGATTTCAAAGAAAAGTGAAGTAGAAAAGCAAGTAAAAGAGTCTGAAGATCATAATTGAAAGTAATAAAATGAGAAAGATGAGATTTCAAAGAAAAGTGAAGTAGAAAAGCAAGTAAAAGAGTCTGTTGATTATAATTGAAAGTAATAATAAAAATGAGAAAGAGAGATGAGATTTCAAAGAAAAGTGAAGTAGAAAAGCAAGTAAAAGAGTCTGTTAATTATAATTGAAATTAATAAATGAGAGAGATGAGATTTCAAAGAAAAGTGAAGTAGAAAAGCAAGTAAAAGAGTCTGAAGATCATAATTGAAAGTAATAAAATGAGAGAGATGAGATTTCAAAGAAAAGTGAAGTAGAAAAGCAAGTAAAAGAGTCTGAAGATCATAATTGAAAGTAATAAAATGAGAAAGATGAGATTTCAAAGAAAAGTGAAGTAGAAAAGCAAGTAAAAGAGTCTGAAGATCATAATTGAAAGTAATATAATGAGAAAGAGAGATGAGATTTCAAAGAACAGTGAAGTAGAAAAGCAAGTAAAAGAGTCTGTTGATCATAATTGAAAGTAATAAAATGAGAGAGATGAGATTTCAAAGA